>PVJD01003587.1:0-159016 GCA_004026545.1 Mormoops blainvillei
TTTGAATTTCAGATAAAGAACAGATAAGTTTTTAATATAAATGGATCCAAAATGCCGACTGAGACCTACTTCTGCTAAAACATTTTTCATTGTTTATCTGAAATTCCAGTTTAGCTGGGTGTCTTTAGTTTTATGTGACAAATATAGCAACGTGACTGGGGGCATTTCAATAGTGGGCACTGCAAGTGAAGACACAGTCGCCAGCAGAGAGGATGGCATTGACAGAAGCAGGGGCAGAAGTCACTACTGAGCAGTGACTGTGCCCCTGGAAAGGAAAGGGTGTAGGGGAGGGACAAGGCTGTTGGGGCAGGGCCAGCCCAGGGAAGGCCAGTGAAGCTCTGGGGGCCACGAGCCACCGTCCGCCCATCCTGACGGCTGCAACAGCCTCACGGTCTCCCCCGTGTTCTTTTCTCCGCTCTGCAGTCAGCGCTCCGCGCAGCTGGAGTAACACTCACACAGCGCGGTCATACCGCTCATGCCCTGCTAGGCCTTCGATGGCTTCCCAGGCTGCACCTGGAAAAGGACACCCAAACTCCTAACCTAAGCCTAGAAGGCCCTGCGGGGTCCGGAGTGGGCTCTTTGAATAAAATCTACTCCCAAGGGTCGTTGTGAGGATTCAGGGGCATAGTATAAGGCGGTGTTCCCCACCTGGACTGCCCATGGAAACCACCTGGGGAGCTTTAAAAACAGGCAGATATCTCTGCCCCAGCCCAAGAGATTATGATTTAATTGGTCTGGGGGAGGCCTGGGTGGCAGGAGTTTCTAAAGATCCCCCAGCGATTCCAATGCACAACCAAATGATTTTCAGTGGCGTAGAGTGGACTCTCCGGCCCAGAGCACATGGCTCGGCGAGTGAGGTGTTGTGCCATCCACCATGTGTCTGGCCTCACCTCTACCCGTCTCCCGTTTCCCCCTCTGGTCTTCCATTCCCTGAGCTTTCCCAGCGCCATTCCCTCTGCCCAGAATGTTCTGCCCCCTTTCTCGTAACTTGACCAACTCTTACTTATCACTCCCATCCAAGTCCTTCTGTTCCATTCTCCCCAAACACACTGAGCATCTCCTTCACAACACCTGCCATACTCTGTGCCTATGTTTTTAATTGTGCGGTTACCTGATCAGCAGCTCTTTTCCCCTGCAGACTGTAAGATGCATGGGCAGGGACCCTGTCTTTGTCATTCCCCACTGTCCCCCTCACCCATGGGGCTGGACACGTGATGTCAGCGCTCAGTAAATGTTAAATAAATGAATGGATAAAAGAATGACAGAGTACAGGTGTGATGTGGTCAGATTTACATTTCCAGAAAGATCTTTCTGGCTGCTCTCTACTGAATGCTGGGGGGTGGGACATCACCAGCGACTATACAGCTGTGACAGCACCGCCAAGAAATGACAGGGCCTCAGCCAAGACAGAGGTGATGGAGTAGGAGGTGGGACAGATGAGAGACAAGGTTTAGAAGAGTGGGGACTTGGTGAAGGTGCTATGTGAGTGAGGTTCTACCCTGAGGGACAGGCAGGATGACAAGAGGGAATGTGATCCAAAGGAAGAGGCTGTTGCTAGGGAAGATGAGTTCTGTTTGGGCCATTGGGATAGCTATGCCAGTGGGATGTCAGGGGACCTCTAGGAATCTGAGGCCAGGGACTAGAGAAGTCTTGGCTGGTGAGAGAGATTTGACATTCATGTAAATAGAGGCAAAGAAAACTTAAAAGGTTTCATGCAAGGGTTTCTTGCCATTTCTGGGAGCAAACATTTCAATGGAGTGGAATATCCGTGCCCAGGGGGCTCTTCTGTCTGAGGGGGGCGAGTCCTGAGCCCTTCCTGTGTCCCCGCAGCTATCCTGGGCATGCACACCCTCATGAGCAACCAGCAGTACTACCAGGCCTTGGGTAGCAGCTCCATCGTGAACAAGGAGGGACTCAACAGTAAGTACACAGCCCTGCCGCCCGGCCTCAGCACCCCTCCCCCATGCCCCGCCAGGACACCTTGCAAGTGAAGTCTTCCCCACACTTCTTGCTTCCTCCCACTCTGCTCTCTGGCTCTTGGCAGAGCGTATGCATTTTTACGTGGCCCAGTCTATCCACCTTGTCCTTTTACTCTCCTAGGATCTGTGTCTTGTTTACAAAGGCCTTTTCGTCCTAGTATTATTAAAATAACCTCCTATATTTTCTTCTAAAAGTCGTAGCAGTTTACTTCTTACATGCACCTCCTTAATCCAACTGGAGTTCATGTCTCTGTGTGGCGTGAGATGAGATAGAGTTTTCATTTTTTTCATGGATACCTCATTGTCCCAACACTGTTCTTTGCAAAGCATGTCTTTCCCCCACTGGTTCAGGGCTCCACTTTGCCTGTAAGCTTCCTTGCATCCACGTGGGTTGGCCTCTGGGGGCCTGCCCTGCCCGGTGAGCCCCTGTCTTTTCCTGTGCCAATATTGCATTGTCTTGCTTGCTCAGGTGCATTGTTCCAAGCTAACATTTTTGGCCCCAGAGAGGGGGTACCAAAAGAATCATTAGCCCCCTTCTGGAAGACTTACATATTTCTTTCCCACCCAGCCTTCCTTTTGTCCTCAAAAGAGTCCCTGTTCCCAGGCTACAACATGGGGATATCAAGGTTCAAAGAGTTTGAGGAAGTCACCTTGTTCTTGCTTGACATCAAAGCCAGAGTCCAAGCAGGGCCACACCCTCTCCACATGTCCCTGAGCCCTACCACCACTTCCTCCCAGAGTGTGTTCATGTTGAGGGAATGTGGTCCCTGTGTTTCTGTGAGCCACCTCCCTTTGTGGGTTACTCTAGGTGTGATTAAACCCACACAATACAAGCCTGTGCCCGACGAAGAACCCAATTCAACAGACGTGGAGGAAACGTTAGAGCGGATAAAGAGAAATGACCCAAAACTCGAAGAGGTTAACCTCAACAACATCCGGGTAAGTCCCTGTCACCTCACTTCACCAGAGGGGGAAAGCTACTTGCCGTGTCACCACGCTGCAGACCTCCCAGGCTTAGCGGTACAGAAACGGCAGGGGCCTATTTGGGCCCTGGGTGCTTCTGGATCAGGAATAGGGGCAAAATCTTTCAGAGGGGATGACAGCGTAAACAAGCACATCCCGCGGTCCTGATTTGTTTCAGAGGCCTGATATCAGGCCCAGATGTTCACACTTGGGCCGACCCAGCTTCTCCTTGGGAAAGCCGCCATGTTATTCAAACCACAGAGCTCCTGAGATAAAATCGTGAGTCACGCACACACGGCCGCTCAGGATCTCAAGGCTAGAAAAGCCCAGTGCCCACCAGGCTTGTGGGTAATCCAAGCCCTGGCAGGGGCCACCCCTGAACCACCACTGCTGCTGAATCACGCACGTATTCAGCCTCATTCCGCAGCCCTGGGAGGGACCCGTCGGCCCAAATATCTGAAGACATGTCCCAAGCTGTCAGCCATATCTCTTGGGACACTTCCCATGAAGGACCTGACCACCAAGGGCAGAAGAGGGACAGATGGACAGGCAGTCCTCCACTGGAGGGGCGGCAGGAGGAATTCAGAAGCAGCCCAGCTGCCCGCCCAGCTGCTCAGCCTGGAGGCCAGTGGGACTGGTTCCGGGAGGGGGTGGCGGTAAGACAAGAAGCAGCCCCTCACTCCCTGGCTCCTCTTTCCTTTCTTCTCCACTTTCTCTTAAGTGGCCGCCAGCCCCACAACACAATCAGATTGGAAACCTGTGTCTGAAGTGTTCTCTGCCACCTGGCCTCCTGTGCTCAGTTCCCATGGGGAGCTAAAGTGACGCTGTGAAATGAGAGATCCAGTAAAACACAGCCAGGGCCTCTCTCAGGTGCCTCCATTGTGTGCCATGTGCCCAGAGGGAGACACCGGTACCATTCAGAACTGTGCGCCCTGGCAGTGGAGACCGGCCTGGACGGCGTGGGGCTGCGGGGCCTGGCTCTGTGCCTTCACCGTGGGGCCTCGGCAAGGGCTCGCCCTCTCCGGGCCTCAGTTTCCCCTCTGCACATTAGGCAGTTGGACTAGATCAGTGTATTTCACCTGAGGAAGTTAAAAAATATGTGCCAGTGCTCAGACCTCCACCGCCCCACCCCCACCCCCCCCTTCCTGAGATTCTGATTTCATTGGCCTGGAGCAGGCCCAAGCCCCAGCAATTTGTAAAAGTTACTCAGCAACCTCTTACGTGCAACAGGGCCGAGACCCTCTGGGACAGGTGTCTTTTAAAGGTCATCTAGTGCAACCCCCCACATACCTCTGTTTTCCAAAAATAGGCCCAGAAAAGGGAAGAGACCTTCCCAGAGCCACAGAACAAATCAGAAAGGTTGCCAGTTGCTGGGGTCCAGGTGAAGCTCCGCCCCCACAGGCCCAGGCCCGAGTTCTTGGCACGACACTGCTTGGCATCCTCTGCCTCACTTTTGCCTCCTGCTCTGCCCTCTGTGTGCACAAAGAGGGAGCTGTGAGTCCCACTTGAAATTTTCAGGGAGGACTTTCTTAATCTGTCTTCCAGAAAGTTCTCCCCAAATCCCAGCCATTGGGAACAAAGCCAGAATCCTTTGCCCATTTTGCTTTTTGGTCAGAGACTTGCTACAAATCGTGCTGCCTGTGTGAGAGCATTAGCCCCCATCTGTCGTCCCACCCTGCCCCCGGGAGGGGCTGCTGGTCACTCGCTGCATTTCTCTCTGCAGAATATCCCTATACCCACCCTCAAGGCATACGCAGAAGCCCTGAAAGACAACTCATATGTGAAGAAGTTCAGCATCGTGGGGACACGGAGCAATGACCCCGTGGCGTATGTACGTACCTTTCTGTTCTGCTGTACTGGGGGCGGGGGTGGTGGAGGGAGAGGCATATAAACAGAAGGGTTGATGCTGTGGCCGGGCCATATCCCACTGATGAAGGGCCTTGCACAGTGCGATGAGAAAGACCCTGGGCTAGAGCCAGAGGAGGATGTGGACAGAATGGTTGTTACCGAGGCACCACTTTTACATCATCCTAGTTAATCTCCGCAGCTACTCCTGATCCCAGAAGTGTAGGTCTGCCCACTTTGCAGATGAAGAACCTGGAGTGCAGGGGGCTCAGGGAACTTGCTTTGTCCAAAGTTGCAGAGCAAGTGGGAGGTGGAGCTGAGGTTTAAATGCAAGTCACGTGGACCCTGTAGCCAGGTCTCTCTGCATTCAGCATGTCATGTGTGGACAATGGCTTGTCCCACACTGGGCCTCAGTTTCTCCATATCCAAAATCATTGTCTTCATCAGTGGGTCCTGATGACCAATTTTATTTGTTTTTTACTGATGTCTTTAAAATATTGCTGTTCTAATTAAATTGTACTTGATATAAAGTAGCCATCAATTCTTTTTTTTTTCTTTTTGAACATTTAACCACAAATTTATTAACAGTCTCTATGTGTCCAGCACTGAATTAGGCTCTGGGAATACAACTGTGCCCAAGACAGTCATAGGTCCCACTTCCATGAATTTACGGTCCATTTAGCCATGCAGACAATGAAAAAATAACAGTCTAGTGTGACCACTACACAATAATAGCAAGTAAAAAGTGCATGACTAGCTTATCAGGGATGGTAATTGACAATTTAGTGGCAATCAGTTTGTCAGTGTGCACAAAATAACTTGCTGGGATTTTTATGAGGATGGCATCGAACCTATAGGTCAAGTTGGGAAGAACTGATATCTTGACAATATTGAGTCTTCTTATCTATGAACATGTACTATCTCTCCATTCACTTAATTCTTTTATTTTGTTCATCAGTTTTGTAGTGTTTCTCTTATAGATTTTATGCATATTTTGTTAGCTTTATACCTCATTATTTCATTTTGAGGGGTGCTGATGTAAATAGTATATTTGTGGTTTTTATTTCAAATTCCAGTTGTTCATTGCTAATATAAAAGAAAGTGATTGCCTTTTGTATATTAACCTTGTATCCTGCAACCTTCTTATAATCACTTATTTGTTCTAGGGGGGCGTTTTTGGGTCAATTCTTTGAAGTTTTCTCCATAAACAATTATGTCATCTACAAATAAATGCTGTTTAATTTCTTCCTTCCCATTCTGTATACCTTTTATTTCCTTTTCTTGTCTTATTGTATCAGCTCTATGTTAAGAAGGAATGATAAGAAGGGACATCCTTGCCTTGTAGCTGATATTAGTAAGTAAAGTTTCAAGTTTCTCACCATTAAGTATGATGTTAACTGTAGGTTTTTGGTAGATATTCTTCCCCAAGTTGATGAAGTTTTCCTCTATGCCTAGTCTACTGAGAGTCTTTAATCATGAATGTGTGTTGGATTTCATCAAATACTTTTTCTACATCTATTGATATGATCATGTGCTTTTTCTTTATTTTCCTGTTGATGTGACGGATTATATTAATTGGTTTTCTAATGTTGAACCAGCCTCACACACCTGGGATAAATCCCACTTGGTCATGCTGTATAATTGTGTTTTGTACATTGTTGGATTTGCCAGTTTTTGAGGATTTTTACATCTGTGCTCATGAGAGATATTGGTCTATTATTTTCTTATAATGTTTTTGTCTGATTTTGAGGTAAGATAATGCAGACCTTTAAGAATGAGTGAAGAAGTATTTCCTTCATTTCTATCTTCTGAAAAAGAATTGGTATCATTTCTTCCTTAAATCTTTGCTAGAATTCACCAGTGAACCCATCCGGGCCTGGTGCTTTTTATTTTGGAAGCCTATTAACTATTGATTCAATTTTTTTAAGAGATAAAGTCCTATTCAAATAGTCTATTCCTTCTTACATGAAGTTTGGAAAATTGTCTTTCAAACAGTTGCTCCATCTCATAAAGATGTAAGAGTTGTTTGTAGTATTCCTTTATTACCTTTTTAATTTCCATGGGATCCATAGTGATGTTCTTTTCTCATTTCTGATATTACTAATTTGTGTCCTCTTGTCTTTTTCTTAGTTTGGCTAGAGGCTCATGGATTTTATTGAGCTTTTCAAAAAACCAGCTTTTAGCTTCATTGATTTTTTTCTATTGATTTCCTGTTTTCAATTTCATTGTTTTCTTCTCTAATTCTTATTATTTATTTTCTTCTATTTGGATTTAATTTGCTCTTCTTTTTCTAGTTCCTTAAGGTGGAAACTTAGATTATTGTTTTTAGATCTTTCTTATTTTCTAATATATGCATTCATTGTTATAAATTTCCCTCTAAGCACTACTTTTGCTGCATCCCACAAATTTTTATAAATTATGTTTTCATTTTCATTTAGTTCAAAATACCTTTCAGTTTCTCTTGTGATTTCTTCTTTGACCTGTATGTTATTTAGAAATATGTTGTTTAATCTCCACATATCTTGAGATTTTCCAGTTATCTCTCTGATTTCTGGTTTAATTCCACTGGAGTCTGAGCATTGGCATTGTATGATTTCTACTTTTGTAAATTTATTAAGGTCTGTTTCAGGATCCAGAATGTGGTCAATCTTAATGAATATTCCATGGGACCTTGATAAGAATGTGTCTTCTGCTGTTGCTGGGTGAGGTAGCCTGTGGATGTCACTTATGTCTGGTTGCTTGATGGTGCTGTTGAATTCAGTTATGTCCTTACTAATTTTCAATTTCCTGCATCTGTCCGTATCTGATAGAGGGACATTGAAATCTCTAATCCCGGTGGTAGATTCCTCTATTTCTCCTTGCAGTTCTATTAGTTTTCCTCATGTAGGTTGGTGCTCTGTTGTTAGGCACGCCTACAAAAAGGATTGTTGTATCTTCTGGGAGTAATGATCGCTTTGCCATTATGGGATGCCCTTCTTTATCCCTGATAACTTTCCTTGCTTTGAAGTCTATTTAGTAGCAATCAATTCTTCTTGAGTATTGAAAATAGGTAGCACCATTTCCTCTTATATATTTGAAATGATAGAAATAACTTAGAGTCTCTCATTGCTCCTGGAGAGATGGCCTCTGACCTCAGGGGATCTCCAGTAGATCCTGAGTTCACCCTTGGAGACATGGCCAACAAAGTCCCGTGCCCCATACACTGCTGTGTCATGGATCAGAAACCAGGCATGTCCATGCTGGCACTCAGCTCAGCTCCACAGATGTTTATGGCACATTGACCCTGTGCCCGGCCAACAGCTGAGGCCAGCCCACTCACACCATACACCCATTGTCGAATATTGAAATGTTCTGGGCCGGTTGGTAAATCAGGTGCCAGGGCTCTGTGTGCACCCCCACTGCCTGTCCCGGCACTTCTCCTGCCCACCCCACCCCCAGTTCCTCCACTCTGCTCCAGCAAACAGAGCTGGCACCTGGTATGACAGTGCCTCTCAGGCATGTTCAGCCACCAGCACGTCTACTTAGATCAGCCCACTGGTTGTTAAATACTTGATTCTCAGGCTCAGGCACACCTTTCCTGGGGAGCACGAAGGGTGCTGTGGAGAGAACACAGACTGGGTCCCTCCCCGCAGGAGGGTACAGCCTACTCAGGGTCACAGAGAAAGCTGACCTGCCATCTTGGTGGTACAGAGCAAGGCGAGCTGAGGCGGGAGTGATGATGTCAGTCAGGAAGGCTCCCTGCGAGGTGAGCCTTCTGCAGGGTGTCAGCAGGCAGGGACAGTGGGGAGGGCATTCCTGGCTCAGATCATCCGTGCAGACAACAGGCCCCACAGATTGCACATCCTGGTCTGTCAGCTGCTGGTGTCTCCTTTCCTCCATGACACACTGTTTCCACCAACTGCTAATTACTTCATTTCCTTCAGAGGCTCTGATTGTCATCTACACCCCTGGCGTAATGCCCCCCAAACGTGCTGGGGCTACCTGAGCTCCCCTCCTCCCATGTTCCCTGGTCACTTGCCCAGTGGGGTGGTTTCCCAGGCCTCCCTCTCTGCCCTCTGCTGCTCCGGCAAAGGGAACGACTCCGTGGAATTCCAAAAGGGAAACAGAAGAGACAAGTGAGAATATTTAGGGAGGCTGGGCCTCCACTGGTCACTTAGTGAACAATGGCTGAGGACCTACTATGTGCTGAACGCTGTGAGCCCCATGGGATGAATAAGGTGCATTTTCAGCCCACCCAAGTTAGACAGTCTAATGTCAGAGACATCCATATAAAAGCAATCTAAACTGGGGAATGCCAGTCCCATGGGGGAGGTTATGGAGAAATTCTATGAGGTTCAAGAAGACAGGCCATAGCTCGCCAGGAGTCTCAGCAAAGGCTCTCAGAGAAAGGGGCATTGAGGATGGCCTTGAAGGACAGGCAGGGTCCAGGTGAGTAAAGCAGACAGGAAGGGACATTCCAGGTGGCAGGGGCAGGATAAACAAAGGCTAGGCAGTCGGAGGCACTGGGGAAGCACGGGGAACTGACAGTAGCCCCACCGTCAGGGAGCAGCGAGAGTTGAGGCTGAACGGGAGAGTAGAACCTGCACCCAGTAGAGGCGTTGGATGCCGGCTAAGGAGCGTAGAATAACCTGGTAGGGGTCCAGGAGCCATGGCAGGTGGGAGGGGAGGAGAGACATAGAGCTGTGCTTGGTGAAGGGAGTTGAGAGGATAACTTTCTCATCCCTGGCTCGAACAGCACACGTGTACAGAAGACTCTTGCTCCCAGCAAGGTTCCTTCAGTGTTTTGGGTTTTACCCAGATGGGCTCCAGCCTTGCTCAGGGTGGCTCACAGGGACCCTCGCTTTTCTCCTGTGGCTCAAGGCCCTTGCTGAGATGCTCAAGGAGAACAAGGTGTTAAAGACACTGAACGTGGAATCCAACTTCATTTCCGGAGCTGGGATCCTGCGCCTGGTGGAAGCCCTTCCTCACAACACTTCTCTGGTGGAACTGAAAATCGATAACCAGGTAAGATGGGCAAGGGCCACCTCGCGCCCCTCACTGCATGACGCTGGCCACTCTGCGCTCGCCTGTGTGCTGCCAGATGGAGTGAACGCTGCCGATTATAAAAGCTCCGGAGCCCAGCTTCAAGGGGCCTCCGCCGGCTCACCTTCCTTCTTCATTCCCACCAAGTGCTCTTACAGCTTTTGCTTCTGTGCCCCTAGCGATGGAGAGGTCACTCCTTACCGTTCTATTATTAGCGAGACTACACTTTCTTATATCCAGTGGAAATTAGCTCCTGTAAGTCCTGTGTGTTGGGTTTAATTCTGCTCTGTGCTGCACACAGGACACATCTGTTGCACAGATCTTATAAACCAGGCTAAATACCCCATTTTCTTCCATCGCCCACCCCCCCCACACACGTGCACACAGACTTACTGGGATTTTTGATTTTCCTTATCATGGAGGTTATTCTGGTTATTCTCTGGGCAAATTCTAGTTTGTCCTTTAAAAAAAAAATTTATTTATTTTTAGACAGAGAGGAAGGGAGGGAGAAAGAGAGGGAGAGAAACATCAATGTGTGGTTGCCTCCCACGTGCCCCCAACCAGGGACCTGACCCAAAACTCAGGCATGTGCCCTGATGGGGGAGTTGAACCGCCTACCCTTTGGTTCACAGGCCAGTGCTCAATCCACTGAGCCACTCCAGCCAGGGCTAGTTTGCCTTTATCCTTATGGGGCTATTGTTGCTCTATACCTTCTGTGATTCAGTCATTTATTTTCAGGGCAACTCTTTTAGTTCGGACTTTTTAAAACAATGCCGGTAACAATGTCTTGCATATAAGATATCTTGTATGTTACGTCTGTTGAGGGTCTGTTGTGGGTTAGGCTCTGTGCCGCGTACCTGACGGTCGCCCTCTCTGATTTCCCTGACCACCCTGCAGGATGTGGGTATTATCTCTGCTGGTTACATGGAGAAAACAGATCAGAGAGGCCGACAAGGTTTCTCAGGGCCGCCACGTTTGCACTTTAGGAGGCAGGATTTGAACCCAGACCTCTCTGACTCCAGAATCCACGCTCCCCTCATTACACCACGTCGTTTCCAATGTTAAAATGCTCTCTTCTTTATGGTGTGTAGACAGAGAACATTTTTTCCTGCATAAAAATTTTTGCCAAATGGCCCTATAAATATGTGTGTAGGAAAAATATTGGAAAGAAATATAACAATTGTAAATAGTGGTTATCCCTGAGTGAGATACTAATATGTATCGTGAAATATTACAAACATACAGAAAAACGCGTAAGACTTAAATGTACAGCTTAGCGAATCATTCTGGGCTTGTAACCCCTGTCCAAGTCAAGAACTTAACACATTGCCAGCTTCCAGAAGACTTCTGTGTTCCCTCGTCCATCGCAGCTCTTCACAGTTGGCCCCTACTTACTTTCATACCTCCACATCTTTGCTCTTGCTTTTCTCTGCCGCTGCCCCCACCACTTCTCTTCCTGGAGAACTTCCCCTCTTCTTCTGGATTCAGCTAAAGCGGGTCCTTGACCCGGTGGGGTTCTAAGGCCAGCTTGGGCCACCTTGGACCAGCTCACGAAGAGCCAGCTGTGCACATCTCTTCCTAGCTCCCCATCAGGGGTGGCACATTGGTACCTCGAAATCTCCCCTAGCGGGAATATTCACGCTGTGGAAATTGGCCCCCAGAGTGAGTTAGAAGCTCCTTCCCTGTGCTCTCCTGAGACCTTAGCTAGCCCGTGAGATTCTCAGAAGCCAGGGCTGGGCCCGAGTCATGTCCGTGTGTCAGTGCCGAGGCCACAGCTGGGCCGCGCAGTGGGGCTTGGTAGGCAGGGCTGCCCCCACCGGCTGTGCATGTTGCTCCCTGCACACTGAGGTGGCAGGGATCGGAGTCCGACCCTCATTCCACTCTTTAAGGCTTGGTGTGGACCTTTGCTCACCCAGAGAGGGTACTTTTTCTCTAATTCATATAAAAAGACCACATGAGCCTGCAGCGGCCCTGTCATTTGAGTTTGCTGCGTTGGACTCCTCGCATCTCTCCAATGCCAGTGGCATTGCTGCTGCTGCATCGCCCACTCCCGGCCCCTCCCATCCCCACCTCTTACGTCCCTCCTTTGGCCATGGCTGACCCTGCTTTATTGAAGGTAGGAGGGGCACAGCTGGTGGAATAAAGGCATAAGGCAGGCGTGGCAGAAGCCCTGGACTGGACCCTCGGATGGGCTGGTCATGTGACTTCAAGCCTAGCCATGCAGGGAGTTGGGGTCTACCCAGTGTTCACTAAAACCTGACTCCCCGGGGGTAGAATGTTGGCCAACAACGGCCCAGAGCACTGGCCTCAGGTCACTGTGGCGGCAGCTGTTAGAGAAAGAACTGCCCACCTTCCTTCTCACTACTATGCCCCCAGAGCCCGGAGATGGAGCCAAAGCCAACTGTCACTCTCACCCTGCCTGAAGCCCCTGGTGCAGGGATGATTGCTTCCCTGAGCCGCAGTACCTCACTTGTAAATGGCACTAATAAGAACTTCTGAGGAGATGGCCGATGTAAAGGATGCAGCAGCTAACCTCTGTAATTACTCTAAAAGTGATCTAGGGAGTTCACACATTGTTCTGAGCTAATTTCCTGAGCAGATACCATGAATCCATTACATCATTTAAGGCTCATGCAGACTGTAATTGGATATTACAACCCATCCCGGTATTGCAGGTGAGGAAACTGAGGCCCATGCAAGCTATGTGACCTGCCCGTGATCATACAGTAAGTAAGTGGCAGAAGCAAGATTTGAACCCAGGTCTATGTGACTCCAAAGTCTGTGAGCTGTGCCTGCCTGGGCTTTAGAACCCTGCTATAGTTTCACGTGGACCTCGCTTGGTTTTTCTCTACTGTCCCTTTCCTTTGGTGCGAGGCCAGAGCATCCTCACCACCTACTCCTGTATCCTGGGAACCCCTTTTTTGGCTCATCTCAGTATTTGGGGAGTGCTGGCTGCACCCCAGAGCTGTGCCGGGCTCCGGCTCTGCCCTTCAGGGACTCTGTGCTGCATGGGAAGATACACAAGTGCAGAAATGACCACCATATGAGGTGCTCCAGCAAGCCACGGACAGTGGACCCTACGGTCCACTGAAGCATGAAGTCTCAGTCAGGAGCAGCCATCAGGGAGGGCTTCTTGGAGGAGGTGGAGATAAATCTGTAGGGTGGACAGTATCTCAGAGGGTGAAGTAGAGGCCATGGCATCTCAGGTGTAGGGAACCACATGAACAAAGGGAAGGAGAGGGGCCCATCCAAACATGATTAATGGTACCCCCAGAGGAAGGCCAGAAAGGGTGTTGGGAGTCCAAGGGGCTCTGAATAGGTAGGTTGAGGGCAGATGGGTTGTGGACTTCCCTGTTCACCAGTCAGAGTTGTGCTCTGGGAACACAGGTCCCTGCTGGATGGGAGAGGACTGGGAGCAGGGAGAGGGCCTCAGGGCCTGAGAGACCAGAGGGGTATTATGGCCTCCTAGATGAGGGGCCTGCGGGGACGTGCTCCCGCATGCCTGGCGTCTGAGACTGGGGCCTGCCAAGGGAGGAGGAGGATGGGGAGGAGGCCAGTCTTGGGAAGGGGGCTCTGCTACCCAGGTTCTGGGGAAGGCCAGCCATGCCTCTCACAGTGTGTCCTAGGAGGCCCGGGCATGGCGACGGCCTCTTGTCAGGTAACCCCGCCGCGGGGCTTTTGAGGACTGTGACCCAAAGGAGGTGGTGAGTGGCGTTTGATTTATTCTTCATTCCTGGTTACTCACCCAGGTCTTCAGAGGCGGCAGCTCCCTGCTCACCCCTGTGCCTGTAACCTGTGTCAGCGAGCCTCTGTTCTCCTTTCTCCTTATATGGCCAAAGAAAAGGACTTGGGGCATTCTACCCGGGCGACACGGAGCCTCCCAGACTGGCTCCGGACACGCATTTGGGAACCAGGACTCTGAGGCTCTTTGTTTACTCGGCCAGTCTGTCTTTATCCCCAACCCCCCCTCCGTTGCTGCCTGAATCTGCCCTGAGCCCACAAGGAGGGTGGGAGCAGAGGGTGCGGGCAGAGGGGCCCTGACCTGCAGCTGAGGACGCTGAGAACACAGCTAGCCCAGCCCTCCTTTACAGGTGGGGAAGCTGAGGGTCAGAGAAGGGATGAGATTTGCCCGCAGTCATAGATAAGTGTCAGAGTTGGGTGGGAGCTGATGCCCTGCCTTTTAGATAGGCTGCGCGCGCGCGCGCGCACGCACGCACGCAAGGGTGGATGGGAGAGGCCCGCTCAGCCCCCAGGGCACAGACTCTGCAGAGGGGGTTTCCGCAGGCCCCGTCCATCCCAAGCAGGTCACATCCACACGGTGGTTCTCTGGGCCTCTCAACTCACCCTCCTCATTCCCAACAGAGCCCCCTTCAGCCGGCCCTTCCTCAGGACTGTGGGGGCACAGAGCACGCTCTCTGCCCCTCTGAGCAGACGACCCCTGAAAACCTGACCCCTCCACCAATGAAGATGCGCACAAAGTCTGGGAGTAGGGGCTGGACATTTCATTCCGGCCTTTGACAATGAGGATGTGCTGAATCTATTTTTTAAAAAGCTAAAGGGAGTAGATTTTGTTTTCTTGTTTTTTCAGATTGGACTATATTTTCCTAATTAAAATAAGTTTAGAGAGAACACAAAAGCTACGCTGGATTAGGGTCTTGAAGGTTTTCACACATGGTGACACCCCCCTTAACCTTAGATTGCACACTTGCGCCAGCTGGCGAGCTCTATTTTAAATGAAGCTGAATGTGCTTTTGGGTTCGCAAGACATAAGAAAAACACTCTTGAAAACCAAAAGAGCAAGGCTTCCTGACCAGCTGTGTTCTGTTTTGTTCCTTAGACATGTTCCCCCTAAGCAGCAGCTCTTGGTCTGTGCATCATTATTGCATCTGTATTTTCATTGTGAATTGAAGTAATTCGGCCTGGAACTATCGACCTCAGTGAGAGGACCGGCATGTGTCGCTGTTCCTTCCACCACGTGCCACTTGTGTTCTTTTACTGACCTCACTTCTCAGGGAAAAATGAGATAAACTCAGTGGAAATGAGAGAAAATAAATATGACATAGAGAAAACCCTTTTGCTACTCGGGTCAGAACAAATCAGAATAAAGATCTGTGACAACCACCATCTCGCACCACATCAGGTTCCCACTGTACTCTGTTTTGAAAAACTGGGAGCTTTCCAGGCAAGAGACAGACTGACCCAAGGATGATCTATCTTCAACTCTCTGACACTGGAGGCCAAACAAGGGATCAAGTCCCAGCTAAGCCCCAGTTCTGTTCTTGCTGTGTAACTGGGAAAAGTCACTTAATGTCTCACATGCCTCAGTTTCCTCATCTATAAAATGAAAATAATAATGACGCTCAACCTAATAGAGTAGCCACAGAATTTAATATGTTGATCCCTTAATCGATGCCCAGCATGTGGTATTCTCTCAGTAACAGGGAGGTGATATTTCTATTGTTTGTTAGACCCATTTGGTGGTGGACCCGTGCGATGAGGTGGGGAGGACTGACCTCTGAGAGATTCTAGCTTGTTCAAGGAGCAACTTTTTACCTCCTTTCCTTCCTCCTTTATTCCCTCTCTTTCTTTCTTATGTTTACTTTTTCAGCAAAGTGACACTTGCACATAGTAAAGCAAGGATGTCTTAAGAGGACAGCTCAGTGGATTTACACACATATACACCTGTGTAATTCCCACCAAGATCAAGATCTAGAATGTTCCCAGCACCCCAGCAGGCTCCCTCAGACCCCCTCCCAGTCAACACCCTCCAGATGCAATCATATCCTGCCCTCTATCACCATAGATAAATGGAATCACATGCATGTGCACTTTTATGTCTGGCTTTTTTCCCTCAGCATCACATGCGAGTGTATCAATTACCTATAGCTGTGTAACAAATTACCCACTGCCCCCAAATTTAGCAGCTTAAAACAACAATCAACATGCTTTAGCTCGCAGTTTCCGAGGGTCAGAAATCCAGGAGCAGCTGGGCCGGATGGCTCTGGCCCAGGATCTCAGACGAGAATGCTGACAAGACACGGGCTGAAGGCCTGCGCCGGGCTGGAGGGACTGCTTCCAAGGCGGCCCACTTCGGGCTGTGATCAGGCGGCCTCAGCTCCTTGCCAGGCGGGCCTCGCCATGGGGCTGTCTCAGTGTCCTCACCCTGTGGAGGCCCGCTTCTCCCAGAGCAAATGGCCCACGCCTGCGGAAAAGAAAACCACAAATGCCGTTTATGAGCCCGCCTTGGAAGTCGGACTCTCACTCCTGCCATTGCCTGTCTGTTAGAAGGGAGTCACGGAGCGCAACTCAAGAGGAGTGGAATCAGGCTCTGCACTGGGAAGGAGGAATATCAAAGATTTGCAAGTGTATTTTTTTAAAAAGATTTTATTTATTTTATTTTTAGACAGCGGGGAAGAGAGGCAGAAAGAGAGGGAGAGAAACATCGATGTGTGGTTGCCTCTCATGCGCCCCCTACTGGGGACCTGGCGCAACCCAGGCATGTGCCCTAGGCTGGGAACTCAATCCACTGAGCCACACCAGCCAGGTGCAAACGTACTTTTAAACCACCAGAGTGAGAATGGTCTGTATTATTTTCTGTTGCTATCGTTTAACCAGAAAGACCGTTCCGAACAGCAGAGCTACCCAAGGATGGAGCAGGGTTCTTCTGAGGGTGATGCGCCCCCATCACCGGGAATGTATAAGCAGAACAGAACAATTTGGCAGCTGTGATGTGGAGGGAATTTTAATATCAGCCAGGGGCTGGGACTCTGGAGTTGGACTAGATAACTCCCAGGGTGCCTTTCAGTCGTATGGTCAAGCATTCCCAGTCGTGGGTGTCTTCTGGATCACCAGGAAGAGGCTGCAATTGACCCCATCAGATGTATAAGGTGAGCTTCTTTCTGGCCAGGGTGCCTCTGGCCAGAAAGAGCATCTCAGAGCCACCAGTTCCAGGTCACAGCTCCATCCCACTTGAGTCGTTGGCTGGCTGTTTCCTTAAATAGAGAATCTGATCATCTTCTCATAGTCAAGGTGTGAGGACCCCAGAGCTGTCACGCACCATGGAAGGGCAGGTCAGCATTTGTAATCCTTTTGAAAGACACTCACAATTTTAATTCAAAATATGCCCACCTTTGCATAGAACCATTCCATATGTCCGTGTCAAGCCTAAAGAACACTGCCCCCTGCAAGCTCACCACGGCATTGCTCGTAACAAGGAGGTGTGGAAGCAAAGTAAGTGTCCGTCTACGCCAGGGCATCCCGTGAGGCAGCTCAGACGGATGAGTTAGTTTCCTGTGTGCTGACTGACTTGGACAGGTCTCCAGAAAATATTAAGTGGAAAAGGCAAGTTGCAGAACAATTAGTATATTATGAATCCATTTGAAGAAAAAAATTAAAAATAAAGAACTATTTCTGTTATACACTTCACACACATAGAAAAAACTTCATAGGAACCCAGCCCACTGGCCATGGTGGTTACTTCTGTGGAATGCAGGGGAGGGGGATTGGGGACAAATGCTGAAGGGGAACTCATTTTGCTCGACCCGCTTTAGTATCATTTGAATTTTTTAATAATGAGATGATATTTGTTCACAAGTGATTTATTGAATTCTTGAGCAAATCTGAAAGGAGACAAGAGGGGGTTCTTCCCCAACCCCCAGCTCTCTGGCTCTGCTGCCGGAGACCAATGTTGCTGTCCTGGCGTGACTGGCCCCCAGTCTCTTCCCAAGGGGCTTCTCATTGCCTTTCACCCACTGCCGAGGTCGCCTCCTGATTTCTTTCTTTTTAATGCCATCCAAGCAAGCTATTCATAGACTCACAGAATGCAGGCCCCAGCAGCCAGGAAGGTCACAGAGCCAGAGCCTTCCTCATTGGCGATGCCATCTAGGACCCCCTGACAACCCACAGCCTGCCTTTTATTTGCACACTCCCAGGGATGGGCAGCCTACCACCTTAGCAGACGGTTCCTCCTGTGTGCAGGTGCCCAGTTTGCAGGTGGTTTGACCGCAGTCCCGTGCATGTAGCCAAACTCCACCACCTGCCTCCTGCCATCAGCTGCCTTCTGAGCTCCCTTAGAGACCCCCAAGTGAGGTGGGAACTGGCACAGGCTCTGAAACAAACTGCCCAAGTTCAAATCCTGGCCTGCACCTGACAAGTTCTGTGATTCAGGGGAAATTTCTTAATACCTCTGCTCTTCGTGTTCCTCGCCTGTACAAAGACACGTGCAATAATCATACGTGACAAGTTCTGTGATTCAGGGGAAATTTCTTAATACCTCTGCTCTTCGTGTTCCTCGCCTGTACAAAGACACGTGCAATAATCATACGTGTTCCATCGGCTCAAAGTGAGGGGAAGGCGAGTCAGCATATATAAGGTGCTCATGACACTGCCTGGCATACGATCATCACTAAATCCTAAGTACTTGTAAATAAATAAGAGACCGGGGTTTTAGTCCTACCCTCGTCCCACGGCCTCTTCTCTCATCTGTGACATGTGTGAGGCCTTCTGGTCTCAGTGTCCCTGGAGAAATGGAGGGCCTAAGAATGAAGCAAGGACGAAGCTTGTTAAGAGGTAGGCACATTTTCTGTTTTACCCCTTTATGTAAAAATAGTGGTTTTGGTCCAAGATGAACATGCCAGGAAGACTAGCCACTTTGATCTAAAAGAATCCTGTACCCTCTCACACACACCCAGACACATCTGCGTGCGTCCCCAGGACAGCGGACGCTGGTTTGAGAATGGGGACCTGTAGGATCCTCCGAAGCCTTTCCAGCCCCAGGCCTAGGTCGAGCCTTGGCTCTGCCGTTAAGCAAGAAGAGCACAGTCCAGCTTCCCTCTGTGCATGGGCTCAGTTTACTCATCTCTGAGATGGAGGTGCTAGTTCCTGCCTGCCCAGCCCACCTCCCCAGGATGAAGGGAGGCGGAATACGGGCAGTTTGCACTGGGGTGCTTTGTACTCTGGCCTGAGCCACATGAAGTGTCGGCTTTGCAGAAGCAGCCCTGGCAGCGCCCCAGTCAGGGATGACCTGCACTTTCTGAGACTAGCCCTTCCTCAGCTCTAGCAGAGCAAGTGAGCTCAGGAGAGGCCAGGCTTCCTGCTCAGTAGGGTGGGCGGGGGACCTGCCAGTTCCTTCTTGGGGCCTCACGTGGTCTCTGTACCATCCGCCAGGCCAAGCCCCAGAGCAGAGGGCTGGTCTGAGTCCTCCAAAGATAGGCCAGAGCTCTTCCTAGCACTTTCAGGACCCTTGCCAGATGGGCTGGTGGAGTCTCGCCACTGTCCCTCTGCCTGCCCTAGTCTGCGTCCCCAGCCCCATCTGAACCCAGCAAGCTCTGGTGAACTCAGAATAACCTGGGAGGAGTTCTCTGTCAAGATCTCAACTGTGGTTCCATGCTTGTCCCTCCGGATGCTGGGCTGATGTATCTGCTCAGCCCGCCTGTGTACCGAGCCTGTTCCTATATCCTGCATTCATTTCAATTCCTTGACCTTGACCTAGAGGTACTGGTTACTATGTGCTATCCAAGGGCTCGCAGTCCATGGTAGCACCCCCGAAAGAACTTTCTGTGATGATGGAAATGTTCTCTGTTGACACTGGCCACCATGGTAGCCACACTTGATATACGGCTAGTGCAGCTGAGGAACTGAACTTTAAATTTTATTTAATTTTAATTATTTAAATTTAAAGTTTAAAACACAGTCCAATTAAATAATGGGCAGAATGTCTGAACAGACATTGTTCCAAAGAAGACATACAGATGGCTAACGGGTACAGGAAAAGTTGTTCAGCGTCACTAATCATCAGGGAAACACAAATGAAAACCACAGTGAGATACCGCCTCACACCTGTTAGAATGGCCATCATCGGAAAGACAAGAAATAACATGCACTGGCAAGGCTGTGGAGAAAAGGGAACCCTGTGCGCTGCTGGTAGGAATGTAAATTGATGGAACCACTATGGAAAACACTATGGAGTTTCTTCAGAAACCGTGTATATAACTAGCATATGACCCAGCAAATCCCACTTCTGAGTATTTATCTAAAGAAAACAAAAACACTAACTTGAAAAGATGCAGTGCACACCCTCATGCTCACTGCAGCATTAGTAACAATAGCCGACACACGGAAGCAACGCAAGTGTCGATCAACGGGTGAATGGATGCAAAAGACGCGGGGTGTGTATGTCCACACGTGCACAATGGAATATCACTGACCATAAAAAAGAGTGAAATCTTGCCATTTGCAACAACACGGATGGACCTCGAGGGCGTCATACTAAGTGGAATAAGTCAGAGCAAGACAAATACCATATGACCTCACTTATATGTGGAATCTAAAATGAAACAAAAATCAGCCAAGCCCATGGACACAGAGAGCAGATTGGTAGCCCCCAGGGGCGGGGGTCGTGGTGACTGAAATGGGTGAAGGGGATCTAAAAGTAAAAACTTCTGGCTATAAAGTAAGTAAGCCATGGGATGTAATGTACAACACGGCTATATTATTAACTATAGTTAAAGACACTATATTGTGTATTCAAAAGCTGCCAAGAGTAAATCTTCAAAGTCCTTATCACAAGAAAGAAAATTTTTGTAATGGTGTATGATGACAGATGTTAACTAGACTTATTGTGGTGATCATTTCACAATGTATACAAATAGCAAATCATTATGCTGTACATTTAAAACTCATATAACTTATGTCAATTTTATCTCAACTTAAACAGTCCCATGTAGCTAATGGCTACTGTACTGAACAACCCAGGCTCATCAGAGACAGATGTGGCGGCAGGTGACCCAAATAAGACAGGTGGACCAGGCGGTGGGGCGAGAGGGGCGTACAGTGTGCCACTTGAGGGTGGACTGGGAAAAGATCTTTTCCAGGGATAAGGACCAGGGAAGCCTCCTTGGAAAGGGGCGTTCGCAATGGGTATTAAAGCACTAGGGATACATCAGCAGGTGGGCCTAAGAGGCTCAGGGCATTCCATGTGGAGGGGGAGGCACGTGTTTAGAAGTTAGCCTCTGCCTGCACCAGGTACCATGCACCAGACCCCCCGGGTAAACAGGCTGAGCGATGACTGAGCGAGGAAAGGAAGACAAGGATTAAACTGCGCAGGGCCTTCGGTGCCAGGCTGAGGCAGAGGTGAGGCTTATTCTGTCGGGTTATCAGAGGGAATGAACTGAGATCCTCCAAACTGGGCACAAGGCATTGGAAACATAGTAAGCTCCCAATAAATTGTGGCAGTTACCGGCATGGGGAGACATTGGAGGGGGATTACGTGTTTGTTTGCTTCTTCTTTAGATCAGTTTGGGAATACTGCCATCTTCACAATATTAAATCTTCTGATCCATGAGTATAAATGTTTGCACATTTATTTAGGTCTTCTTTAATGTTCTATGCTATTTATAATTCTCAGTATATAAGCCTTTACTTCTTTTATTAAATCTATTCCTAAGTATTTTTTATATTATTATAAATGGAATTATTTTCGTAATTTCATGTTTGGAGTGTTTATTACTAGTGTACAGAAATACAGCTAACTTTTGGATATCAATCCTTTCTACCCTGCAATCTTGCTGAACTCATTTATTGGCTCTGGTGGTTTTTTGTGGATTCCTAGGGATTTTCTATTTAAAATATTGTGTCATCTGCAAATACAAATCATTTTGCTTCCACCTTTCCAATATGTATGCCTTTTATTTCTTTTCCTTGCTTAATTGCCCTGGCTAGGACCTCCCAGACGATGTCAGTGAACGTGAACATCGTCATCTTGTTCCTGCTCTCCGTGGGGAAGCCTTTAAACCATTACATCTGCTGTTGCTTTCTCTGTCTTTTCAAACCTCTTTAAGATTATGTTTACTTTTATCTTACTATCCAGGGGTGGGCAAAAGTAGGTTTACAGTGGTGAGTATGCAAAACTGAGTTTATTCTTGTATTATTACTGTTAATTATTGTATCATTTATTTGTGTTACAACTCTAAATCTACTTGTGCCCACTCACGTACACCGTCACAGAAAACTCAAACAACACTATGAGGCGTCAAGAAGAAAACAGAACTGCCCAAGTCCCACCACCACTGATTCACATTCAGGCCTTGTCGATGGATATATAGGTGTATGAAAAAGTAAAGGTGCTTCTCCTTTAATAAGGCTTTTTTCTCTACCTACTATTGGTACGAGGTCGCCTTCCCAGGCCAGTGACCCGTGTTCTGTTGCAAAGCTGAACTGTGTTTCGGTTGAGCGACCCCCACGTGCTGGATGTTCAGCTGCTTCCCTCTTTTCCCACTATCGTGAACAAGACCGACGCGCACCCGCGCGCCCTGCCTACCCTGCGCGTTGGCAGGCTTCCCCGATTTTCTTTTACTCTTCGTCAGGTGATCGCTGTAGATTTGGGGGTAGGGACATCCAGGTTGGAAGAAGCTAACTCTGGCATTCCCGACATCCCTGTGTGACCTCGGGCAAATCCTTTTCCCTCTTTAGGCCTCAGTTTCTTCACTTGTAAATTGAAGATGAGCCTGAATGACTGATTATCAGACCCGGCTGTAGAGTGAAATCACCTGAGGGGTTTTAAAAACCATTAAAAACCACAGACACCTGAGCCTCACTCCCACGGATTCTGATTAATTAGTATGGACTAGCCCGGGGAGCAGGATTTTTAATTTTCCTCGGGACTAGGTGATGCGGAGGTCTTCCCTGCTCAGACCTCCCAGGATGGCTGCGGTGGGCCAGGGGAAAGACCTGTCCTTGGTGTCCAGCGGCCCTGGGTTTGAACCCCAGCTCATTTCCTCCTGGCTGTGTGACCTTTTACCTTCACCGGGCTTTCATTTCCTGCTTTTGCAGGTAGAAGGATTAAAATCCGCTCCCCTGCCCTCCCCAGCCCCTCAGAGCTTCTGCTGGGTAGGAAAGATTTAGGTCCTACACAAATGGAATGAGTGGTGACTATTGTTCTTTCTTGACCAAAGAGCCAGCCCCTGGGCAACAAAGTGGAAATGGAGATCGTGAGCATGCTGGAAAAAAACACAACGCTCCTGAAATTCGGCTACCACTTTACCCAGCAGGGGCCCCGGCTGCGGGCGTCCAACGCCATGATGAGCAACAACGACCTTGGTGAGTGGAAATGTGCCCCCTGCCCACCGGCCTGTCATCTTTCCACCTGGGGGGATGGCAGGGAAATTTTCGCCGATACCTCCTCCAGGGAGTCCCCTTGGTGAGCCCGACCCCCGACTTTCACATGGGTTACATTCGTTTTCTGTGTTTGGGCCTTGTCTCCTCCCTCGGCTGTGAGCGCCCTGTCTCGGGGAGCCAAGGCTGGGCCCTCTTCTCGTTTCCACGGCAGAGCTCAGCCCAGCCCAGGGCTGGGCCCAGAGGGCACCCTCAGCTCGTCAGCTGAGTGCAAGGAAACCAGGCGTCCGCAAGGCTCGCCAGGAGTCTCCTCTTCCGCACACCCTTCTCCGAACTCAAGAATTCTGCCCAGGCCACAGCCTGGCTCTAGCCCTGGGTCCCAGAGCGCCCAGCCAGCACTGTTCCCCAATGCCCAAGCCCAGGAGGCTTCTCTTTGCTTTTAAGGTAAAAGTTAAAAACGGTGACTCCATGGTAAACAGGTCACATTCGCTGAATCTCAGTTAAACGCATAGCGTCTTTTCTAAAAAAGAAAATGAGAGAAAAGGTCACAGTTTTTCTTGTGAGCATGCACCCAGTCAGAATCTCAGTCAGTGGGGCACAAAGTGAGATCAGTCGCCGCCTTTTCCAGAAGCCGGTTGCTCGTACTCTGTGTGCGGTTAGTTATTGGGTGTGTTCGTGCTGGCTGCTGAAAGAACTTGGCATAGTGTCCAAACGGGAGTGCGTCTGATAAGGCTGCAGGAAAATAAGAGGAAAACAAAAACCAACAAGAAAAGGAGGAGGTCTAATATGTTAACATAACTGATTATCATACTTAGCCATGAGTTTGCTAGAGCCAAGGCAGGAAGAAGACAAACCAAGTGACATTATTCTTATTACAGATGGGAAGGAAGCATAAAGAGGGAGGAAGGTAGGAAGGAAACAAGCTATGTTCTGGGACTGAATTATGAAATAACTGTTTTCTGAAGGATAATGTCTTTAATAAGTTTTTCATCAAATTCAACCCTGTTTTACACAGAGCTTTTGTTGTTGTTTGTTTCTAACCCTCAGTAAAATACAAAGAGCCTAAAAGCCCATGGTGACAGATCAGAGGCAAGGTTAGCCCCTGGAAGGAGGCCCTGGGCAAAGGGCACCGGGAGTGCGGGTGTGAACACGCATGAGGCAGGTTCTCACGGAACCTCTGCCTGGGAAACCTCAAGCTACACGCACTTCAGACTGAGTTTGTCCACTGAACGAACGTTAGTCACAGTCTGTAGGGCACTGGGCGTTCAAGATACAGGTTCTTGTTCTTAAGGATATCACAGCCCAGAGGCTATTCAGTCCTTACTCACTGTAGCTCCCACCTTTTTCTAGAGCTGCAGGTCCAGCAAAGTCCGTTAAACAACCAAAAAATGCACCTCGTGTCCTGGTTTATCAGGAGTGCCTTGATTTGAAACAAAATAAGAACTAGCACTGATAACTAAGAATCACAATTACTACGCTGCAGCAAAGGTGACGGCTGCCCTGAGTGGGCGGGGTTGGCCCTCAATCCAAACTCTGTTGGCACTTCAGTGCAAGTATTTAAAAGCCTTCGGGTCTATTGTGCTATACAGTAGCCTCACGTTTCCCCCACCCCGCCCCAGCTTAGATTACGCTTCCTGTGTGCCCCTGGGTGCCTGTCTCAGGGCTAATTCAGCTTTGGTCTTCCAGTAGCAAGATGGTGTGGAGGTCTTTTTCTGGGGACAGAAGCTTCCAGGTGACTAGAGATCAGGGATGCTGAGGGAGAAAGAAAGGGAGGAGACACCAAAATCAGCTGGAGGTCTAAAGGGATGGGCCGGGAGGACTCTCCCAGTCTAAGAGTCTGTGATTCTAAGATCCAGGTCCAACTCCTATCCCCAGGGATGTCCTGAGGTTATGGCAGGATCTGAGCAGGACGTGACCTCAGACCCGTCCCTCCAGTTCGCTCAGGGACAATATGAAGTACTGGAGGAACTGCCCTTCTGGGCTGTGGCTCAGTTGCATCAAGCCAGTGGTTAGTTACAGCAAGTCCTTTGGAACATCTTTTGTATGCCCAGGAGTTTGACTGGTGACAAAGGGTAACAGAAAGGCTAGTTCCCTGACGCAAGAACCTTTACACCTTTTAGGGGAAAAAAGACACAAAGATGTGCCTACAATTTCAAGAATGCCTGGATACTGTATCCAAATAAAGTGAGGAAATGATTTACAAGGACAAAGTCCAGTTAAACAGAGCATCCTGGTTGGCGTGGGCCTTCACGTAGTTTGGAAAGAAGAGCTAAGTTGTGGGGAGGTCCGGAGGTATTCCTGACGGGGGACCGGCACAGGCAAAGGCAGAGTGCTAGGAGCCAGGGTGCAGGACAGGAGAGACGGAAAGATCTAAAAGGACTGAGGAACTATAATTGGGAGTTAGACCTAGAGTGAAAAATAGAAACTCACAGAGAGGGGAGGAAGGGCATTTCAAGTAGAGGGAACAGCATTTTAAGCAGAGGGAACAGCATGGGCAAAGGCAGGATGATTGACAGGTTTATGAGATTTCCACAAGGAATGGGACTTGGTAGATGTGGGAAGGCTGTCAGCCAAAGGCCTTTAATGCCAACCTGAGGAGTTTGGTGATAAAAGTGGGAGGCGGGATGGTGGCAGTTTCCTGGACAGGAGGGACAGGCCATGAAAGTGGGGCTCTGGGTTACCCCCAGGGAACTGTGCAGAAGGAATTAGAGCAGAATCAGTTCAGTGATTACACACAACATTTAGTGCTAGTTGGTCATGTAGTATTTCTAGCTTTAAAAGCAAATTGGTGGCCATCTGCTAATTTTATAAAAGAAACACTTCTGCTTCTGATAGTGCATTAACTTCCTTCTGCAAAAAGAGAAACCCTTTCTCCCCCACACAGTAGTTTCATCTCACTCTTGATGCTCTAATGAAGCAGACAGGCTTCCGTGTTTTACAGCTGAATATTTTTATCACAAGGTCCTCCCGGGGGTGCCGCCCAGCCGCTGTGGTGGTTAGCGGTGCCTGCGCCTCTCTGGTTTCCCTCGCGCTCTGCCCTGCTTCTGCGCTGCCTCCTGGCTTACGGCTGTGCCTCTGTCGGCCTGAAGATCCCCCAAGGCCGTGGGTCACCCAGTGCCTCTGCGGACAGGCATGCTGACTGGTGTGTCTTTGATCCTTCCCACCCTGTGCGTGAGCTTTTACCAGAGCGTCCTGTGGGAGAGCAGAGCGCCAGGGCACGGTGGTGTCTGGGAGGAGCCGTGGGTCCCCATCTATGTTTTCCCGTGGTGATCTCAGATGACTCCTATCTGCACACTATTAATAGCTCAGACCTGGGCTAAGCCTGGCTCTCAGGTCCTGTAAATCTGCCACTGAAGTTCTCGCTACTTAATGAAATCTGAATTGCAGCCTCCAAGTTAAGACAGTTGTGTGTGGGGAGGCGGGGGGTGGGGAGGGGAAAGTAACATGTTTAAAAGCAGAAAACATCCCTTCCTGGGAAAGTTGCTTTTTTTTTACTGTATTCTCAAGGAAGGCCTTTCTAACAAGCACCCCAGGCACAGCTCACCCCAAATCAAGTTCATCCTCTCCCAGAACTACCTCGGGAAAGGGCACTATTCCCCTCACAGCCATTCAGACCAGAAATCTGGGCCTGTCTCTCTGCAACGCCCCCACCCCAACAGCCAGTCACCTCCTCGCCATCACCCTCACCATCACCCTGTCCCATGTCACGCCCTCATCACATTCGCCTGGCAGCCTGCCGCTTCCTCGGGTCCTGCAGCTGCTCCAGAGCTGGGCCTCTGGCTCAGGGCTCATCTAAAGCTTGTCCTGTCCCTCTGCTGGGCTCCCATCATCTGGGCTCCCATGGCTCTCAGCCTAAACTCCGTGACACAGCTCAGGAGTCCCTTAACAATTGTGCTGGCACGTGGTACTCACCGTGTGCCAGGCACTGCTGTGAACACTTTCTGTCTTACTAACTCCTGTACTCTGCCAGCAGCCGGCTGAGGTAGGTGCTATTATTATCCTCAGTCCATGCTAAGGAAACCAGGCCTAGGGACGTCGGTGAAGTTACCCGCTGCCCCCCACCCCCACCCCGGTCACTGGGTGGAAGTGGGCTTTGAACTCGCAGCTCAGCCCCGGAGCGTGCCCTCTCCACCTCCTCTCTGCGCGAGGCCCTGCCAGACTCATCTCCTGACACTTCTGATGAGCCATCCTCTTGCCATCTTCGTACCAACCGGCCCAGGCAGCTAGAGTGCCTGCGCGCGACCCAGGCAAAAGCGCCTCCGTAGAGCGCCATTACTCCCGGAGTACGCCCCCTACCCGCCATCTACCCCTCCCCGCCATAACTAGTTATGGCGCTCCCTCCCCGCCATCTACCCCTTTATCACGTGAGATTCGGCAAAGTGCCCATCCTCAGCAGATCCGACCACTTTTTCCTTATGCCTCATACTTAATAGAGACCTGCCAGGGTATGTGTAACATTATTTCAGACTTATTGCTGGTATATCTTGGTCTCCAGTTAAGCAGTATCTTTATTTCTGATTCTTGTGCTTGGTACGTAATAACAGTCAGTAGATGCTGTTGCACATATAAAGGAATGTAAAATGCGTCCTAAAGGTGCTCAAGCTGGGTGGGAAGTGGTGGAGGACGCACAAGCCACCGCGATTCCTTCGGGCTGTGATAATAAACGAGTCTCTGGATGTTGCAATGATAAGCAACACGGAGTTTGCTTTAATGGAACTAAAAAGCAGATTGAACTGAAGGGCGATACTGGGAGACCTGGCTTCTACTCACAGTTCTGTCACTTATTCACTGTGACTTGGGGCAAGTTATTTCCCTCTCTTGGCTTCAATTTTCTTCATCATTAAAAGTGGAGAAAATAATACCTGAGTAAGTGGGAACTTTTCCCCTCCCCTCATCCAGTCCCTGTGACATCAGCGCAGGGGACCTGGCACAGATCCAGCCCTGTGTACGCAAGGAAAGCATGTAGCAGGGGAAGAAACATGGGACCCCTTTCAGTGCCCGGAGCCTCAGGCTGGGGATCCAGATTCCAGTCCTGACTCTGATGCCCGCTCTATGGGCACTGGCTCCTCTCTTCTCAGGGCAAAGTTGCCAATCCTCCTTGTGAGAACCAGTTGAGATGTGGTTATGCAAAACCTACAGAGAGGGGCGCACGCGGTACTGAGGGAGGCGCCGGACTGCAGCACAAGCCTCGGTTCCCTCTGCTACCAGGTGTATGGCTTTGAGCAAGAAGCGCACCCTCTCTCTCTGCCCGTCTTTCCTCATCCGTAACGTGGGAAAGGTAACAACTTGGACACGGCAGAAGTGCGGGAGGGGCTGCAATGAGGCGCTGCAGGTAAAGGGGATAGCGCGGCTTGCCCCGCGGGGCACACATGCCCAGCTAATATGGACACGCCTAAAAGTCTGGTTCGTGTAAACCTTCTGGTCGCCTCCACGGAAATTCTTCTCTGTTTGGGTTTTTGTTTCTCCACATCTACCCCCAAGCTGTTGGACATTCTGATAGTTCCAGGAATCTAGTCACAGTGTCTTCTCACCAGGAGATTGCCCATTGATTTGCATTTATTATTCTGACGGGGGTTAAAGGGTGTGTGGGAGCTCAGGCCCCATACAGGGTGACCTGTGTGCTCCCACGCCCCTCCCTCCAGCTCCCAGCCACAACCTGAGTACCGCGCCTTCCTGGGTGGTTCTGCTTTATATGCTGTTTGCACAAGCTGATTCGGTGCTTGTTGCAGCCTGTATGCATCGATCTGGCGGCCACAGGGCTACCAGCTCAGCTTGGGAACTGGAAGACACCTAACTATAGACTTTTTCCCCCTGCTTCCTGTCTCTGCCACACCAGCAGCCCCTTGACTGTCACCTCCTAGTGCTACAGCCTTCCTTCTCTTGTGGCTAATCCAGCTTGCTGCTTGGTCTTCATCTGCAGACACTTAATTCATTTCAAAATACTCCCATGTCACAACAAAGGGAACCCATCTTTTCCCTGTCCCCAGTCATCCTATAAGCTAATGCCTCCAGCCGGCAACCTCCTGGCTAGGCTAGTGCTTTCTTCTTTATGGCATTTAACTACTTTGTTATGTGATCAAACAGTTGAGCTTACAGTGTCTTGCCCCTGGAAAAATGTCAGGGTTAACTATAAGGGGGCAGATAACACAGGGAAATATTAGGGTAGAAAAATGGTTGTTTACATAGGCAGGAGGCAGGAGGCAGGCCAGGAGCTCTGAGAAAGGGCTGAGGGAAAAGTTAGCAGCAGGTTAAGACCCTAGTCTCATTCAGACCAACTGAACAACTCTTATCTGAACGGGAGTAAGGATCTTCAACTGCAGGGGCTCTGTACACAAAGGAAAAACAGCGGAGCTGGAGAAAGGGGTTTTATACCTGTGAGGTCAACAATTTAGACGTAATCTATGAATGAATTTACACCACCACAGGTCCTCATCAGTGAACACTGGCAAACTGGAAGGCTGTTACACAACCCACACGTAACTGTCCTTTAGAAACAACTGACTTCAGACTTTGCTAACCAAAAAGTTAGCGGGAAGCTTCACAGTGCTTTCTCCGAGCCAGAGATGGTTCCTGGTGCACAGGGGCAACTGGCTTACATCTCATCTCCATTCCTTTCCAGTGAGGAAGAGGAGGCTCGCAGACTTGACTGGGCCCATCATTCCCAAGTGCCGGAGTGGAGTCTAGTGCGTGGTGGTGACGACCATGCCTTTGAACTGGACACGTTCTACTGATCATCTGTGCTCTGCAGTGGAAACCAGAAGGCAAAATGCCGGCACAAAACCCTTTTGTGGTTCAGTTCTTTATGCACTAAGGTTTTAGGTTAACTAGAGGTTATAGTTGAAAATTTTATAAACTATGGTTAATGTGAAGTTTTTCTTTAGTCACAGTTCAGTCTGGTTATTATTTAAAAACTAAGAAGCCCCTGAACCGGCAGATCTTACTGAAGATGACATTATAGCAGCAGTGACTTAATCCCAACAGCCCAGTTTCAGTGGCCTTGCTATGTGGTGTTTTGCGTGTATTTAAAATGCGTAACACATGAACAAATGTAACACACTTGAGAAACACAAGAGTAACGCACTCCTCTGAGTGGTTTAGAAGCATTATAAAATACTTTATTACAAATCTGATCTAGTTATTATAGCGAACAGAACAAGTTCTTTATGAATTCTTTAAAATTTAAGAACCTCAAGGTTAAAGTTGCCAAATTGATTCTGGGATCAAGAACACAATTTTTCCCCTCAAGAAAGACAGAAAGACTAGAGCCACAGAGCTCTGCCAGGAATCAAAAAACATGAGATTCCTTTTGCTGGATACACGAAAATGACAGAAAAGCCAATGAGGAAATTCCAAGTTTCAAAACCATCCTTTCTTTACCAGTCCCCGGCAACAAACAGCTCCTTGAGTGTTCTCTATGATACCTGGGATTTATTTACAATGTGATACCAGCATCAGAATTTTCTCCTTATTGAATGCCAACCTTATGATGGATGGGAAAACCTATGGCCAAATACTTGAAAATACCTTTCTATACTGCACGTGGGCTAATGGCTTATGTGAGGTCAAACATCAGAGGGATAAATTTCTAGTCCACCGTGGCTGCGCTGAAAGACTTCAACTACCTGTGGCAGCACTTATTAGACAAGTCACCACTAATCTCGTGCCTGTAAACATTAAGCTTCTGAAGGCCGATGGTGAAGACCCAGATATTAAAGAATTAGGAACCCTGGCCAAACCATCCCAAGATTGTTTTGAAAATGTAATTTTGGTATTTCTGCCACCTCCCTTTTTTAACATCATGTGTACTTCTTGGGATCAAGCAAACATGTGATGCCGCAATGCCCTTGTGCCTTTTACCGTACCGCAGTGCCAGTTCAGCTAGCATTCCCGTCGCTTGGGGAGTGAGACTGGACACATCTTAAGATAAAGGAGAGGCCAGAGAGCGGACGAGCACAGCTAAGCTGTACAGCACTGAGCAGAGAGGCTTTTGATGAAAAAGGGAAAATCTGGCACACTGAACTGTAACGATGTGGACAGTGCAGGGAAACCGGAGGTGGAGCCAGGGCCTCACCGCTACGGAGGAGTGTCACTGCGGCTGCAGATGGGCCCCGGAGTGGCACCGTGCTGCAGGGATAGCCATCCCCACTGGCTTCTTCTTGAAACACAATTGCAGCTGTATTCTGCATCACTGGAAACTGCAATCTAACATTAAATCTGTTGGTCTGTGAATGGCTGCGTATGTGTCTCTTGGGACCTGTTATGACAGGGACACGCATTTGACAAGGCTGGGAAACCATGGTAGTGCTGAAGGCCCTCACTCAGAATGTGTCATGTCCCAAGGCACTCATATAAAAACTGCCCAAATGTCAGTGCCACCGAGCTAATCTGAGCTAATCTCCGAGAAAATACTTAAAAGCCAAGTATGGTATGCATGGGGGGAAGCAGAGACTATTAGGGGAAAATCTCTGTTTGAAACCAAATCAATAAAAAATGAAGGTGGGCCACATCTTAAAGACCATCAGACAGGCTACTGATCTAAACCAGGAGATGGCAATTTTTTCTATAAAGGACCAGATAGTAAATATAGGTTTTGCAGGCCATAATTTTTCTGTTGTAAATACTTAATTCTTCCATAAATCATATGTAAACAAATGGGTGTGGCTACTCCAATAAAATTTTATTTACAAAAGCAGGAGATGGGCCAAATGCCCTAGTTTGCTGATCCCGGTCTAGTGCTCTCAGGTTAACAGAGATGAGGTGAGGGTAGGGGTGGATGGCAGGTGACCTAAGGGGACTGGTTCCAAGGAGTCCACCTCCAGGGCCATAGCTTTCACACTTTTGTCATCAGGACAGAGGGGTTTGGTGGCAAGAAAAATGGTCACTACCAGCCCTGCTGCAAGGCACAGAAAGGGCATGACTTGGCCACCAAGCCCAAGGCCCTACCCCTCAGCTGGGACCCCGCATAGCTCACCTTTTTCTATGCTGTGGAATTTTCTGAGTCAGAATGTCTCAGGTAAGCAGTCAGCACCGACTCCCTCCGCCCTCCTCTTGTGAAGCATAGGTGGCCGTTATGGTGACCAGTTTGCCACGCTGGCACTGGCCAGCGCCACAGCTCCCCGTCTCTCTGTTGTTGCAGTGCCGATATTCTCCAATCCAGGGCCACCGCAAAGCTAGCTTTGTGAAGGCTGACGGTGCCGCTCACACAGGCACGGCCCATGCTCCATGACACCGGGTCTCGGCTCTGGGCTCGCAGGGCGCTGCGCCTGCTGTGGAAGGTCGCTGGGTATGCGCGGCCGTCGGGCTGTGCACTCGCATTCCTCTTTAAAGCTGCTCTGGGCAGGGCCTGAAGCGGGCCTGCTCCCTTTGTCTTGGCAGGTGACACAGCAGGCTGTGAATCCTTGTCCTTGGCAGGCCAGGCAGGTCAAGACAAGCTGGCGGCACTGGGGAGTGGAGCAGAGCTTATACTGGTCCCAGGGTGCCCCACAGTACGAACATTCTGAGCAGGAAGAACACTCTTTGTTAGGAACACACGCACACATGCGCACACGTGTAGAGAGGCACTTCCCCAGGGCCTAACTAACTCGTATCTTGTCAGAATCAAACATATCTTGCTGCGCCCAGGGAATATTTCTCAATAGCAAGTCTCCCATCTTCTAACAAAAAATGCTCCCCATCCCCCACTTTTGGGGGTGGGGGAGGTTGCTTCTGGGAAAGGTCTTCCTGATTCTAGTATTCACTGACCCTTTTCTTTTCCCATTTAGAAAACAGGTAGTAATTCTCCTTTCATCAACTGTTCCAAAGCTAGGCAACCACCCCCCTTTTCAACGGTCTTTTCCCTTTAGATCGTTCCCTTTTTCACCAGGAGACAACATACCAGAATGCGGATGATCCCACATGGGCATTCAACTTCTGCAGCCCAGCCCCCACTGCCCCAGCCTGATTCTCCTGCTGTTACTAGTGGACACTTTCCACTGGGATTCCTGAAACTTGAATTATTCACCTCCTCAGAGGGTCTTCCCCTGCTGACTTGTTACCACTGATAACATCATTCTTCTCCAAGTCCCTTTACCTGGTTTACCTAAGCTACCTTTGAGCCTTCCTCTCCCCTCTATACTACATCTAGCTCCAAAACAGATGTGAAGCAGCTTTCTATACGATACACAAATACAAGACAATGCAACTTAATTAAAAGCTCAAGAAGGGGAGAAGACAATCAAACTGAGATCTTACTTATTATCTGAATGGTAATGCAATCTCAGTCTCTGATCCCCATCCTAGAGAACTGCAATAGCCATTAGGGTTGTCTGCCTGTGGTCTTTCCTGCTCAAGACTGTGGCATCCAGGGATAAAAGCCATTTTTCTAAAGGATTATTTTCATCCTTCTTCACTGACCGCCCTTATCTGGGACCACACGTTAGTGTGGACTCACTAGTCAAACCACATGCTTCCTGTGGACCCCCCGGTCGCTGGCCCCTGGCCCCGGGCCCAGCTCTCATCTCAGAATGCCCCACCCACCACACGTGTCCACAGACCATCTAAACCAGGGGTTCTTTTACTTTGTGCCATGGATTTACTTAGCCGTCTAGTGAAGATTATGACCTCTTAGAAAAATATTTTTTAAATGCATAAACTACATAATATTACAAAGGAAACCAAGTATATAGAAATACAAAATATTTTTTTTTTAAATCTGGAATATAGTGAGATATTAGCACATTAAAGAATAAGACTTAGTGGTGAGACTAATAGCTATTTCTATTTTGAAGCAATGATGAACATAAATGCTATTTTGAAATATTGGTAGTAACTATAATCTATGAAAATATTGTGATTTCTGTCGACAGTCATAGGTACATCTAATACTACTGATTTGCTTACATTCGTAAGTGATGGAAGTGTTACATTTAGTGAGGAGTCATAAAAAGAAAGGTAAAACTACTATAATTACTTTCCCACCTAAATTCATAGAATCCCTGAATTCTCTCTATTGACCCCAGGTGAAGACCCCTGATTTAGTCTTTTAATTCAACTCTCAGCAGGAAGGCAGAGCGAGGGCCATTATCCCTGTTCTGAGGCCTTGCTTAACCGGTCAATGGTGAAGCCAGGGCCCCGACACAGGTCGGTCTCCAAGTCTGCCGGGCCGCCGTGGTGCTATGCACTCCTCTTCCCTGATTCATTTTCAAGGAACCAATCAGTACTGGCCTGCCTTCCAGAATGGCTAACACAGAGAGTGTGCCTGATCACGAGTTTAGGCTCTGGGCCTGTGCTGACCTACCTGACACTATGTCACTGTTGTAGGACAAGGCGTAACGCTCATCAAAAACAAACAACTTCCCTTTGTAAAAACCATCAGGAAACTCTTCCAGGTACTTGTGGATGCCACCCTTGAGCTGGAACACTTCCTTGCACACTCCCTACATACAGGAAAACAACAGGGGATTGGAGGAGACAGGCAGAGACCAGTATGGACCTCCAGAGGAGCGGCATGTGGCGAGGAATGCCACGGTGCAGTCCTGGCTCCGGCGGCAGGACCGAGAAACTGCTGACCAAGGGGTCAAGGAACCAACTGGCCAGATCTACGGTGGGGGGTTGGGGGATGGGGGGTGGGGATGGGTGATGACAGCAGTCAGGGCCTTCACTCTCTAGATCCTACGAAGCTCAACTATTTTTGCTGTCCCCTAAATATAGGAAGACACCTGTCGGGACTTGTAATGTTACTGAATTTGCTCTTCTCAGGATCAGGCAACAGTATTAGGCAAAGGGAAGTGTTAACTACTTTTTCCCGTCTGTACCTGATGAGTCTCTAAGATCGTTAAGTGTTTTTCACACATTATGATTTAAGAACTTCAGATTTTGTTCTTATATACTCTACGCTGACACTATACAAGGGGAAAATAAACCCTTGGCTGGTTGGAAGCGGGAGCGTGAGTGAAGGAGAGGGAAGCTCCACACATGCCGTGGGCGGTACCTTCCTCGCCGCCAGGCCTGCAGTGCCCCAAAGACAGTGACTCACCTTGGCTTTGAGGTAGGCTGAACCCCGCTCACAACGGATGCCCCCAGTGCAATACATCAGTACCCTCTTCTCTCTGAAAAGTTCTAGATTTTTGTCAACGTAGCTAGGGAAGTAACTGAATTTCCTGATGTCTGGGGCTAAGCAGCCCTGGAAGCGTCCCTACAACGTGAGGGCAGAAGGAAAATTGTCAGAAAAGTATACCTGGTATGTCAAACACCCTCTTCAGCACCCACCCGCCCCCGACCTTGGCAAGGAAATACCTGCTAGCTGCTGTTCTCATCCCACACTCTGACCTTTCAACTTCAAGATCTAGAACTTAGAGACAAGACTGGTGGGCTATGGGTCCCCTTCCCAGAGTCTTTAGGGGAACTGGAGAGGCAAGCTTTACAATACCCTTGACAGGCGTCAAGGGCAGGCACGTGGGAGCCAGACACACATCCTGTGCCAAGATGTCTTTAATTCATATTTTCTTGGACTTTCTCACCAGATCCTGAGTTCAAAGATTTGGGTTTCCCCTGAAGTTGCTAGCAGCAGGACGAGATCCCTGTGACTTGACCACAGGTGGGCACACAGAGTGTCCCCTTCTGGAACATGCCATAGTGTGAGGAGTCAATTTTGGTTCTTACTTACTATTTTGCTTTCATAGAAGTTTCTGCAGTCCAATAGAATAGTATCACTTTGTTCTTGATTTGCCTGAGACATAAACTTTTCTACTTCTTTATGAAATTCACCTGGAGATAAATGGATTCCTAAAACCAAACCAAAAAATTAGTTAAAACAAGAAGAAACAAAACTCAATCATAATTGGCCCAAGCCAATGACTTACATGTTGCTTTGTTTCTTTTTACCTAAATTATTTTTCTTCATAACAATAATTATGTCTCAAAATAGCACTATCTGATGATAATGATGAAATAATTTAGTAATTTCAGGTGTTCTGACTGTCCTTCCTCCTAAGATAAGCACTATGGAGACCTGGCAGTTTATTTTTATTTTTTTAAAAGATTTTATTTATTTTTAGAGAGAGGGGGAAGGAAGGCGAAAGGAAGAGAAACATCGATGTGAGAGAAATACATCAATTGGTTGCTTCTCACACGCACGGAACCGGGAACCTGGCCTGTAAACCAGGCGTGTGCCCTGACCGGGAATAGAACTGGTGACCTCTCAGTTTGTAGGCTGGCACTCAATCCATTGAGCCACACCAGCCAGGGCAAGACCTGGCAATTTAGAAATATTAATCTAAGAAGTTTACACCCTCATACTTGGAGTAACCCAATGATAAAAGCCAGACAGATGGGATCTAAATCGCTGCATGGTTTGCTGGTCCATTTTATGGCCAGTCTTCTATTGTCACTACACATGGAGGAGGCTCGATATTTATATATAATGACACATTCTTCCTACACTGTAGTATTTTTAAAAAACATTCTAACTTTTCCCCACAACTTTATGCTCACACGTGTTCATGAGTAAAATAGAAAAGGGTGGGAGGGGTTGACATCAGGAATGACATGTGAGAGAGGGAAAAGGATGGAAAGGCTACGAGATGGAGAACGGAGATAGAGAAACAAAATATAAGGAAACTAAAGAGAGAACCTGTCTTGGGGTGGGGGGTGGAGGAGGGGCCCTTTGCTTTCCTGACTCTCCAGGACAGAAATATTCCTGTATCTTTTGAGATTCAGACACCTCAGTAGAATGTAAGGAACTTCTGGTGAACCTGGCAGTGCAGAGTAACCACATCCCACAGGTGGGGGCTCTGGTGACTCTGGTCACCACTTGTGTTAAGGCTTGACAGCACCACAGCAGCCTCACTCCGCTCAGGAAGTGAGTTCCAACAGCTGGGTTCCCAGGTGGGGCCAGAGGCCCCAGAGCCTGGCCAGGGAACCTGGATTCCAAGCCACCCAACCTGAGACTGTGGGAAGAACGTAAGAAGGCCAGATTTTACATGTTACTGTCATGTAATTACATGGTCACAAAAACAATGGGTTGAAAAGGGAGGTCCAAAACTGTGATGAGAAGCATGGACATCTGTTAAGAATTCTACTTATAAGGGTGACCCCCCAAAACCCAGAATTATCTTCTGGAGGGCAGGCCCTTTGTAGTACAGGTTTCCCCTGCTAGGGGAGTGTTCTAGAAACCTATCTGTATCAGCGCTAACAGCTGGTGGTGTTGTGAGAGGCTGCGCTTGGTTTCAATGAATTTTTTTTGAAGACTCTTTCAATGCCTTTGTCCATTTCATGCTGGGTGATTTACGAGCACACCTGCCCACACCGCGCTGAGTGTTCAGCAGTTTCTAACCAAAAATGGCATGACCCCCACATACCCCACCCTCCCTATTTACCTGATCTTGCCCCAAGTGACTTCCCCCACCCCCAGATGAAGAAAGTCCTCAAAGGCAAATGTTTTGCCAAGGTGGAAGAGGTGAAATGAAAAACAGCAGAAGCACTAAAAGGTATCATAATGAACGAGTTCAAAAACTGTTCTGAGCAGTGGAAAAAATATCTCAATAGGTGTGTTGCATCAAATGGAGGGTACTCTGAAGGCGATGAAGTTTAGACATGTAAGAATAAATACAGTATTTTTTATAAATAGATTCCAGGTTTTTTTGGGCCCACCCCCCCAAATTCCTGCGGCTGCTCCCCTGGCCCTGGGAAGGCCTGACTGGACAGTGACTCATATGGGTGCATTCAAAAGAGGTGCCTGCAAACTCGGCTCAAATAAAGGCAGCACGGCACTGCCTGGGGCCCACTCTCCCCTAACTTCCTGAGCAATGTCCTGGAGAACCATCGGAGGCTGTCTGGAGGCTGTTTGTCATCGTCTGTCTGCCCCTGCTGAGGCCCCTGCTGAGGTAGGGACGCCACACAGACATGGCCCTTTTTGGCCCTTCTCTCCCCATACATCAGTCTCTTTTCCCAGATCCTTGTATCTTCCTTCCATTTCCCTATGGTTTAACTTGTAGCCTTCTTTTAAATATTTACATGTTAAAAAATGAATATAGACCTTTGTACTTCTTGATGAAAGGAGACAATAGCAGTCTTGGAAAAAAAGAAAAAAAAAAGAAAAAGAAAATCAAACCCGAATCTGTTCGAGTCTCTAGATCACAGCTGTCTAATACAGTAGCCAGTAGCCGCACATGGCCAACGGGCTCTTGAAATGTGGCCACAGATATAGGACTTCAAGGGACTAGCATGCACAAAAAGGTAAAACATTCCAATAATTTTTTTACATTGGATACATGTTGAAATATTTTGGTTATAATGCATTAAATAAAACATTATTATTGAAATCGATTTCACTTATCTCCTTTTACTTTTTAAAATGTGGCTAGAAAATGTAAAATTCCCCCTGTAGCTCACCTTATATTTCTATTGGGCAGTACTACCAATTTATAAAAACAGAGACGACAGGAGAAAATTCCATAGTGATGCGGTCGCCATCATCCTGATGGTGAACAACTCTACAGGCAGTGTTCTAGTGCCTTCGAGAAGTGAACTACAAGGGGGAAGAAAGATGGGGACAAATCTATAGGTTGAGAGAAACTTAGACAGTGATCAATAGCAATGAGTGGGCCTTACCCGAATCCTAATAGAAAGAGAAATTTAAAATTTTGAGATAAGTGGGAATTTTAAGCACTGACTAAATATTTGATAATAGTAAAAAATAACAGTTAATGTTTTAGATGTGATAATGGTTTCATAGTTTTATTCAAAATCTTTATCTTTAGAGATAGCTACTAAAATATTTATGATGAAATGACATGACATTGGGATTCCCTTCAAAATAATCCCAAGCCCTGGCCGGTGTGGCTCAGTGGACTGAGTGCCGGCCTGAGAGGCAGGTGGTCGCTGGTTCAGTTCCCGGTTGGGGCGCATGCCTGGGTTGTGGGCCGGGTCCCCAGTTGGGGCACGTGAGAGGCAACCACACATTGTTTTTCTCCCTTCTTCTCCTTTCCTTCCTCTCTCTATAAAAATAAAATAGAATCTTTAAAAAATAAATAGTAATTCCAAATGGGGGAAGGGTGTATATATAGATGAAAGTGGCCATGAACTTGTAATTGCTGAAGATGTGTAATAGGTACATGAATGTTCACTGTACTATTTTCTCTTTTTTAAATGTTTGCAAATTTTCATAGTAAGAGGTAAAAACAAAACAAAACAAAAACAAAAAAAGAACCACCAAATTTCTTTTGACCATCTATAGTAACCATGAAAAAGGCGAAAGAACATTCTAGAGCACTTGCAAATAAACTGCTTTGGTGTTGAAAGTGACTTGCTTCCTGTAGCAATAAGCCTGTGTGTTTTATTCAGCTGATGAACTATTTACAATAATTACACTCTTCCCAAACTGTTATCTTTGAAAAGAGAAAATGACTTCTTGCCAAACGGTCGTCAGGCAGAATAACAAAGCCTGGGCCAGTGTGACTCAGTTGTTTGGAGTGTTGTCCAGTAAACCGAAAGGTCACAGGTTTGATTCCTGGTCAGGGCACATGGCTGGGCTGCAGGTTCTGTCTGTGGTCTGGGTGCATATGAGAGGCAACTGACGTTTCTCTCTCACAGCAATGTTTTTCTCCCTCCCCGCTCCCCCTCTCTCTAAAATCAATAAGCATATCCTCGACTGAGGATTAAAAAATAATAATAAAAAATAGAAAGAATAACTAAGGTCGTCCCGAGGGGCAAGCCTTCAGTTACTATAGCACCAAACAGAGGACCAATTTAAGCATGAATAATCCAAGTGTTTGGCCACCCACAGCTGTTTTAATGAGAGGATTCATCACAACTCTAGTTGATCTGTATCCAGCTTTCACATTTGTCTCTATACTGTTTTACCCTTTTGAAGAAAAGCAAAATTTTTCTTCTAAAAGCAAGCATACCAGGCTTCTTGTAGGAGATCTCATTGGGACTGATCCCCATGGGCACAATTTCTTCAAATACACCAACACGCAGTTCTGGAAAACAGCGAGCTCCTCCTTTGCTGGTCTAGCCCAAGAGAAACAAAGCAGAATAGTTTTTCCATCTCCAGGAGTAAGACATTTAATAATGTTGAATTATCTGGGACATTCTAGGCCATAATTCCCTTTCCCCATTAAAACAGGCAACCACACAGGTTTAAAACATTAAAACAGGTTTCCTGATTTAAGACTTCTTAATACTTCAGCTATCGTATTATTATAAAACAGACTTAATTCTTATATTTGGTACTTGTTTACTGCATATCTACCATGTGTAGAAATGTTACATTGAAAAGGTGTTTTTAGAGCAATAAGCATCTAAGGTTGAAACACCTCTGAGCAACTTCAATGTGTAAGATTAAATCCCAGCTTTTGCTCTGAGCAATGACCTCTCTTTATCACCACCAGCACTAACACCAGCGAGGTTATTTCCCACCACCTTTACCACCTGTTATGATAAAGTAGAAAGTCCCTCACACACAGCAGCTCAGCTATAAGAGCAACTTTGGTCTCCGTGGTGTGAGGTGCTAATCTGATCATTCCAGGTTTACAGAAATAGTGAGGCAGTCTCCCAAGTGAGCAAATGCCTCTAAGTTTGAGAGTTCGGATTGTATAAACTGTATCATCCTTACCCTTTAAGAAGGGGGACTGAGGCCCAGAGAGGGCACTAACTTAACCGGGATTACATGCTGACTTACTGGAAGAACTGGGACGAGCACGTCCTTCTGATGCACTGCCTTCTAACCTCGTAAAGGGCAAGGGGGTTGACCTGGCACTGCTTATTTCTCTGCACTGACCTTCTCCTCACAACCTATGTCAGGAAGAAGCACCAAGGCAGAAGCAAATGATTCTAGAGCCATTCTTTTCAATTTCTCTTACCTTAAAATCGTCCTTACACAGATAATCCTTAAACAATGGGCAGGAGAGCATGGCTTCCACATAGAGTCTGGTGGCCAGTTTGCTTCCACCAACTGTCCCGTTGATTCCTTCTGTAGCAATTCGCACCTGGACACAAGATGGTGTGAGAAAGGGAATGCAGTCTGTTCTTAGCTTGGTTTAATTCTTCCCAGGGCAGAACAGGCTCAGGTGTGTCAATGAGTGGAACAGGAAATGCAGACACTGCTGTGGACACCAAAGTGTTACCACACAAAGATATTTGCAGTTTTCTAAAATGGCGCCCCTACAGTTCACATGAGGTACTCAATTAATATGTGCTGAGTAAGAGCATGAAAAGAATGGAACTACTGGAAAGTCCCATTTGTTAGAGAGCTCCAGTTGTCCAATGGCCAAAGAACTGAATTTTGAGTTTAATCCAGGCCAGCAGATGTAGGATCAAGACTTAGCTTTGCCATTTGCTTGCCAATTGCCCTGGGAAAATTAATTTACTTCTCTGAACCTCAAATTCTTCATCTTGATAAAACAGATAAAAGAGAACAAGCACTGCTGGGGAAACATTACCCAAGTCGTAAAGCACAGGGCACACCCAAGGGGAAAGCCCAGCACTGCACCCACCCACTGGAACACAAAGTTGCAGGAGGTGTGTGTGTCTGTTTGGACATCCAGTGCGTAGACCAGTACCTGCCTCACAGCAGCCATTCAATACTCATCTGTTGAACACATGAATGTGCATCCTGGCTTCTCAAACCCGGTAGTCTCTTTGAAATGCTTCCCTGCTTAGGGAACTTTAGAGACTGGATTAAGGCCCCTGTTTTAGGAGGCAATGATCTGGGACCCTGCAAAGTTTGTTTTGGTACTACAAAGTCCTTGGATAAGTTTAAAGATGGGTTATCTCTAGAGGGAGCTAAGCTTTCTAGAGAAAAGTCCTAAAAAGTACAACACATATCATGGTATTCTCTGGAAAGAGAGGTAATTTAAGGTCCTATATTGTTACTACTATCTACATAACAATGATACCTCCCAATGCAACAGAATTTGAAAAATTTAAAAGGCTCCCCTTTTTCAGAGCCCAGAGAAGATACTTCATCCACTGTCACATTTGATTCAATTCTTTTAGGGCATGGCTATAAATAGGATTCATTTCACAAGCCAATGCCAGCTCACTAGTAATGGCTCTCCAGTGGTCCATGATGAGCATTCTGGATCACATCCAGGCTTCCTGAAAAAGAGTCCTGCAGTCTAGCGCAGCCTGTTCCTAGCACCGGAGAGGAGTCGGAAGCATAGGTCATCTGTGCTGTGCAGACTACTATATCTGTTGTGTGTGTGTGTGTGTGTGTGTGTGTATCCCAATTTAATGAAGCTCTTTAGTAATTAGGTTTTACTTTAAAATTGAAATCACTACAGATATAATAGTAATACAAATAATACATTTACGATACTTGTTATTTTAATAAACTTATGCAAACGGTAGAGATCATTAAAAACGAGCATCCATTTCTGCCCTGGTCAGTGTGGCTCAGTTGGTTGGGGCATCGTCCCATAAACAGAAAGGTTGTAGGTTCCACTCCCGGTCAGGGCACGTGCCCAGGTTGCACATTTGATCCCTAGTCAGGGCTCATATGAGAGGCAACCAACTGATGTCTCTGTCTTACATCAGTGTTTCTCTCCCTCTCTCTGTCCCTCCCTTTTCCTCCCTCTAAAATCAATAAGTATGTTCTTAGGTGAGGATAAAAAGGGAGAAAGAATGTCCATTTCTGTATACATCTAACAATATTGATGGGTCGATGTTTAAAGTTTATTTTTACTATGAGTAATATTAACTATCTACTCTCCCACTAGACCTGAAACTTCCCTCTAAACCATGTTCAGAGAGAATTTTTTGGTTAGGTGTTTCAACTTATATATTTTTAAAGGATACATAGGAAAACAGAGCTGAACCAGTGTAAGGGTCAGGAAATCTACCCTAAAACTGTTTCTGACCGTGACAGATATGATGTAGAGGTACATACTTCTGTGTTGCTGTCTTTTCGGTAGGTTAGTAGATTCTTTCCTATGTTATTTTAATCTCAGAACCCAAATAAAAACAAGCACATCCACTCCCTATACAGCTGGGGCAGAGCAATCTCTACACTCACATGCTAGACTTTCAGTCTCTAGGATTCTTCAACAGAAACCTCAAAGCAGCTCCTCGGTGAGGAAGGCTTCAAACCTCAGAGATGAACAGCAATAGTTAGCATTTACTGAGCACCTACTGTGAGACAGGAGCTTTGTATTATAATCCTGAAAAGTACACATCATAATCCCCATTCAACAGAAAGGCCAACAGAAGCTCAGAGAAGTCGAGTAACTTGCCCAAGGGTAGGCACGAGTTGATATGTGTAAACGTGGGATTCAAAGCCAGATCTCCGTGGCTCTAAACCTTGCAATTTTTCCTTTCCAAAACCTCCAATGCATTCCCTGAAGTATCTTTAGGCAATAAGGAATGTATAGCAATAGGGACAAGAAGCTTCCTTCCATAATTCCAGAACTTTCAAGTTCTCCTCTTTCTCTATCTGAATGTCAATATTCTGTCTGACAAGTCTATTACCAGCAGAAAGCCATCTCAGTAAACTGAACATGTCATTGAAACCTAAGAATTTAAACCGAAGAGCCAGGCAGGTGCTGCCGCCTTGTGGTTAGAGACCCTCACTGCTAGTTCTCCTTGGGCTGGGCCAAAAATTTAAATCTGCCTAACTAAACCAAGGAAAAAAATTAGTTTCATATTTTGTACATTCAGGTTGACTGTGAGAATATCCATTTTTTAAGGTGATCTCTAAATAGAGATGGTGATAAATATATCCACTCTACGAATGTTTACTAAGTTTTTTTACTATGAATTAGGGTTGAGTCATCTTTGTGCAAAGCCTAAAATATCTACGATTTGGCTCTTAAAAAAAATACATTTATTTATTTATTTATTTATTTATTTTTAGAGAGAGGGGAAGGGAGGGAGAAAGAGAGGGAGAGACATCAATTGGTTGCCTCTCACACACTCCCAGCTGGGGACTTGGCCGGCAACCCAGGCATGTGCTCTGACTGGAAACAGAACCTGCGACCTTCCAATTCTCAGGCCAGCGCTCAATCCACTGTGCCGCACCAGCCAAGGCACTATGTGGCTCTTGAAGAAAGTCTACTGACCCTTGGTCTATGCCAATAAATATTCTTATAAAACACCATGTTAATAGCTATTTAGTATTCTATTTCAATGCGTAGCCTGAGTTTGTTAATTTCTAGAACTCAACAGTGAATCCTTCTGTAAGGACTGCAGCCTCTGCAATCCAAGTGGAAGGCCAGAGGAGTCCACTGATGGACGGAGTGTGGACAAAGGTGCTACCTTGCCTGTGAGATGCAGGTGCTGACACAGAGCTGTCTGCCAGGCACAGATCCAGTGGGGATCCTCCAGGTCACAGTAGCAGTAGTAAAGTAGCACCTCTCCTTCATCGCTGCCCTGGCCACTGTACAAAGAAAACCACAGGGAGAGAGCATCTGAGTCAGTGGCATACAGAAGCCACAATCACACTGTACACCCAGGCAGCGCCAGAGGGAAGGCCTAGATGGAGCAATCCATGCCTGCCCTTGCACCACTACTGCTCTCCTGAAATGAGAAGCAGCTCCTGTCCGCACGCGCCGTAAAGAAGGCAGTATCTGCACATCACAGCTGAGTAAACCGAAGCCAGTTCCTCCACAGTCAGGACTCGAACGCCAGATTTCTGACACTAGAACACATACCCTTTCTATTGCACCGTGTTGTGGGATCTGGACAGCTCTCTTATCATCTCTGAGCCCTGTTTTCCTCATCTGTAAAACTGCAGAACTGAAATAAGCTGTTTTATGAAATCACGTTTGAGAAATCCTGCAGTGTTTCCCTCTTTGAGTCACAGTAAAAGCCCCTTATTTAAGGTTCTGAGAGGTGCTGCAATAAAGGACATTTTAAACTAGTGCTTCCCAAGCTTATTTGTCTTTAGTACCCCTTTTCAATACTTGATAGCATCCTCCACAATAGTGTTGCACAGAATTATTTTAGAGAATGCTACAGCAGAGCATATTTAGTGTCCCCGCTGGCTCTGGAACCGTTTCAGGGCCGCGCTTCCTCTAAAGCTGCCTTCTCTATTTTAGAGCCTGTTTTCCTTCCTCTAAACTCCTATAACAAATTATCGGAACCATACAATTTAACTGATAATTATATAGCCTGTGTCAAGTTATCTGCTAATTGTTTCATGACCTTTTGTTTAACTAGAAAGCAAATTCCTTGAAGTGAAAGGCCACACAGAAATGAAAGGGCCACATTTACATAGAACTTCACAGTTCACAGTTCATGAGTGCTGTTACCATCAGTTTATATAATACTATGAGGTAGGCAGGGCAGATCCTACAATGCCAATTTCAGAAGTAAGGAAATGAAGGCACAAAAATTTTAGTGACTAGCTCAAGCTGGACTCCAAGTTCAATTTTCTTTCTCCTTTTCTTTCTGATAAACAAGGTAAATTTGACACTAACTACTAGTGATTAAAGTACATCAAATTTGGATATTTTCTATTTACCAAGTAATTCAGAAATTCCTTGATATCAGAAATCTGTCCTCTAGAATTCTGTAGTATGATTTGGTAAAACTTTTTCAAACGCAGAATCTAAACTTCTAATCCTATGCCTCAGTTCTAAAGTTAACAACCTTTCTAAAACATATTCAGCTCAGAAAATCACATTTTTTAAGGTCTATCGTTATTCAGGGTAGAGGGATCATTAATATTTCTAGTTCTTCTGGTTTCTCTTTGAAAATAATACAATTTTCTGTTCTTTACTTCTCCCTAAAGATAAGAAATAGGAAGGCTTTCAAGAAACTTGGCGACATTACCAGCTGTATGGGTATATACTACTGCATAAGCTATAAACTTCTATTGTACATAGTACACATTTATTGGCCTAGCTTAGACCCACAAAGAAATTCTTTGCCTTTAAGATCTTGTCCTTTTAGTGGGTGGGAAGTGATACCACACGGTGGCTCAAAAAACATTATTAAAATTAAACCAAAAGTACAGAATAAAAGTCTTACCTTATCAGCTCATCAGAGCTAAAGCAACTAATATCAGGGAGCCAAGCAGATACTTCATGGTTTTGAGAAAGGTTCTCTTTTGGAGGGTTCCTTTTGTCTGTAGACTTAAGGCCCTTCGAGGTGCTCAATGTCACAGCCAGCTGCTTTAAAACAGTAGCAGTCTGGTGGCAAATTTCATCAGCATGTTGTGTTGCCACATGTCTATGGACGCTGGTCTGGTCCGTGAACAGCTGCTGACAGCATTTCCACCACTTTTCTTTACGTTTATAAGAAGGTGCTATAACTTCTTTGGTTTTGACAAAAAGGGCAAATGCCTGCAATTACATTTCAAATTGTCACTGTCAAATAACCTTTGGATTAAGACTAATGGAAGTCTTCGTGAAGTTTCTTCTATTATCTTTCACAGAGGTTTCCACTTTTATGTCCTACTATTCGACAGAACTTCTTGGGAGAGTGACAGTTTTACTAATAAGCTGTACAACCGCTGGACCGGAGGTCTTAGAGAGCAGCTGTCCTACTGCCTGTCTATTCTCCCTATGACTAGGTCTCCTGCATCCCTGGGATTCCTCCCATAACCCTCGGTGAGGGAAGAAATCCAGCCATCTGTTTAGGATCTGTCCTCTAGTGTTCCGCCACACATGTCCCAGAGTCACACCTTGCCTGTTATGGTCCTCTGCCTGGCACCGAGTTAAGATTTCTGGTGCTGGCCCTGACTAGACCTTCTCTTGAGCATGGCAGCAGCCTGCTGTCCCACTGTCCCTTAACTCCCTGGACGAGAACCTTGATGAACTACTTCTAGATCTATCTGCACTAACTATACACACACATGATCCTGAAACTTCAACAGCAATTTTACCTTTTTCTTTGCAAATGAGTATTTCTTCTTTGTATGGACATCTAGCTCTGCTTTGAGACTGCTACTGGGATTGGTAAGACTTGTGTCTTTCAAATCCAAGTCTGCAAATCTCAAAACGCAAGCCTCCAGGCCATCTCCCTGGTCTGGTGAAGTAGACGAAGGCATCTGATTTGGCTGCAGCAGTGGAGCGGGTTCCTTTCAGTTGAGTACCTCCTGGGAAGTGAGCAAGGGAGAGACAACGATGTCCAAGTCTCATACTTGCAGTAAGCTTGAAGCCAATTAATCATGCAAATGAGCAGGAGCCCAGTGGCCCAAGCGATCCATTCATTCACTTTTTCATTCAATAAATATTTATTTAGCAGGCACTATTCTAGATACTGGGAATATAGCAGTGAATGAAACAGGAAAAAAAAAAAAAGCAAAACCCTCTGCTTCCTTAGAGTTTACATTCCAATGAGGAGAGACAGAATGTGAGCAAATAATTTGATTTTTTTAAAAAAGTCAGATGGGCCCTAGCCATGTTGCTTAGTTGGTTGGAGTGTCGTCCCGTACACCAAAAGGTACAGGTTCAATTCCTGGTCAGGGCACATATCTGGGTTGCAGGTTTGACCCCTCAGCTTAGGCACATATGAGAGACGGCTAACTGATGTTTCTCTCTCACATGGATGTTTCTCTCTGTCTCTCCTTCCCTCGCGCTCTCTCCATAGTCAATAAAAACATATCCTTGGGTGAAGATTTTAAAAGACAGATGGTAAAAGAGGCTATGAAGGCAAATAAGTAGGGTAAGGAGCAGAGTGATGGAGGGGGTCTTTTAAACACAGACGACTGGTAAAGTCTGAGGCAGTGGCATTTGAGCAAGAAACTGAATTAGCAGGCAAGCTGTGCAAACACTGAAGGTAAGCAATACCGAAAAAGCACCGGGCACAACTGGGTTGTGTGCTAGTAACTTCAGTTATTAACAGTTTGTTCTTTTTTCCCTAAATTTTTGAGCTGTGCAAACTCCCTTTCTTGGAAGAAATAACTACCAAGAGAGTCCCATTTCAATGAGTCAGAAGAAATATACAAATTGGTCAAATCTTGCCAAAATGGACACACTACAACCAACATACTGTACTCTTTTACAAAGCAAATGTTGCAGGTTATAAAGAGGCAACATGAAACAATACCAGGAAAGGCACTGGCTTGGATCGTGGTGTAGCTGAGTGCAAGTATGTGGCCTCCCCTCACTCTACATCCTTTTCAGCTCTCGTTTTAATTTAGATATTCTTAATTATTCTATGTAGAGGCTGTTCTGTGCTTCGCACAGAGTAGTGCTGCAGATGCAGGTCTTAATGAAGCAGTTAAGGTCCCTACTCTTTTGAAGTTTACATTCTAGTAAGAGAGGAGAGGCGCTAAGTAAGTACACAAATTTAAAAACATGACAATGTCAGTGATAAAAGATGCTGCTTCTCAACTTCCTTTACTGGTGATCCGCTTTACCATCTGTGCCAACCTTTAAATGTTAAATCATTTTATCTATAAGACCTCTAAGTAATCTGACTTCATCTGGCCCCAAGGACTTAAAAGCCAAATTTCCTAAGAATAACTGAGCAAACGGGGGATAATATAGGTGAAACTAGATTGGCCATGAGTTGGGAATTGCTGAAGCTGGTTGATAAAATACATGGGGGTTCATTATGTAATTTTCTCAACTTGTGTAAATATTTTAAACTTCTATGAAAAAAAGAAAAAGGATAAGCAATCGTAAATAAAGGGAAATTTATGTTTAGAATACTATACACTAACTGGCTCCAAGTTTATACCTCCAAGCTGGGCTTCCCTCTTGAACTCCAAATTTACACATCCAACTGTCTACTTAACAGCTTCAGCTGGAAGGCTAACAGGCAGTTCAAATGCAACTGTTTAAAAACAAACTCTTGCTCCTTTCCTGACGTCCTTACCTCCATAAATGACATTTCTATTCTTCCTGTTACTCAAGAGAAAAAAATTTTGCACTTCTTTACTTGTTCTTTCATACTATCACTCAGTCCCTCAGAAAATCCTATCAACTTTGCTTTTGAAATACAATCAAGTCAGATCACTTCATACCACCTGCACTACCAACCACTTTCAAGCCACCCTCATTTTTTGGACTGAATTACTGCAATAGACTTAAGACTATCTGCCCTCCCTCCTGTGGGAGCCAGAGAGATAACTATTAAAAAACAAGTCAGATCGGTCTCCAAAGTCTTCTCGACTTAAATAAAGTCCAAAGTCCTTACAAAGCCCCTACCACCACCTCTGTAATGTCATCTTCTACCACTGTCCCCTTGCTCACTACCTCGGATTGCACTATGTTTGCCCATTCCTGAATTGGCGATCCGCACAAAGAAAGCAGGGCTTTTTCCTTTGTTCACCTCTGCAGCCTCAGCATATAGAACAATGCCTGGCACAAAGGAGGTGCTAAGTGTTAATAAATACAGTATCTGTGAAATGAAATAAAACAGTGATTGGGCAGCCAGAGAAGGCTTCACCTTAGGACCCGATGTTCGAGCTGAGACGTAAATGACAAGAAGCCATCCATGCAGATTTAGCAGCAGAGAACTACACGCAAAGGAAATAGTGAACATCAAATTCCTAAAGTGGAAACAAGCTTCACTTATTGAAGGTGCAACAAGAAAGAGTGGTGGGAGTACAGTGATGACAGAGAACAACCCTGTACCTACAGAAGGATATGGAGTTTGCAATGGCAAGGCGTTAGAGAATTGTAAACAAAGGAGTGACGTGGTCTGATTCTAGATTTGTTTTGAAAATGGAGCCGAAAGGCTTTAGATACCCACTGTTATGTAGGAAGTGAAAGAAAAGGAGGACCCAAGAACGATCCCTACCTACACGTTTGAATTAAGCAATCGGATGAATGGTGCCATTTACCGAAATGGCGCGCCAGGACTGGCCCAATCTCTCCATCCAGTTTTCCCGCGGAGGCAAAGGCCCGGAAGTAGGAGTAACATCAGTACTTACCTGCCAGTCCTAATACTTTCTTAGATCTTTCTTCATCGAACGGTCTCCTAGGAATTAACAAGGCTGACCACCCTCGAACCAACTGGTTCCGCCGGGAGGTTACGTACAAGGAACGCTGGAAACGTCACCTCGCTCCGGAAGTCTTCGAGGTAATTGGAGAAAGGGACGCTGGGAGAACCAGAGAGCCCGCGAGGGAGGGTCTGAGGTTGGGGCGGGGACTGAAGCGTCCCTCTTAGATCACGAGCCTCCCGGCGTGGCTCTCCTCTGCGGGCTTTGGCTGGCCGAAGAGGCGGTGCTATTCACGTGGCCCCGGAAGGACTTAGAGCGTACGGCGGGAGAGGAAGCAGCTGAGAGGCGGAGGGAGCGGTTGGGAGCGGACCTGAGTCGGCGGCCTGGGGAGCTCCTAGACGCCGCTGAGCCCACCCGGCAGCCTCTCCTTGCGCTTCCGGGAACCGTCGCGAGCGAGTGCGCCTGCGCGCCGTGCACTCCGCACGCCTCGCCGCTGTCCTCGCGTCGGCCAGCGTTGCGACCGTTCCTTCCGTGCTTTCCACCCCGCGGCTCGGCTCGGCAGCGCAGGGGCGTGCGGCATGTCGCGGCGGCGGCACAGCGACGAGAACGATGGTGAGTACCCTGGGCCGCACCCAGGTGGGGGTCGAGGTTTGGCTTCTTTGGTCTTTGGGTCTCGAGGGAAGGGGCTGGGAAGCCTTTCCCACCCGGGAGGGTTCGGAAAGCCTTGGAAGGATGGAGGATGGCACAGTGGGAGCGAGGCCTGGAGACTTCTGAAAACCTCCTGCTTCCCTCCGCCCTAGCTTTTTTAGTCATTGGCTGATTTGAGGCCTTGGTTGGGGGTGGGGTGGAGCTCGTCTCTAACGAATTTTGAGGGTTTGGTCCTTAGCACCGCCTAGCAGGGAAGTACACCTGTGTCCGTGCGGGCGCCACTTAGGGACAGTGACAGGGACCCTTTAGTCCCAGTGTCTCGTTTTGATCCTCAAAGTGCACCTGAAAGGGCTTTCGGCAAACTACTAAGGGAAAGGAACAAAGCCTTGACTGAGAGATCTGAAGAATCGCAATGTAGTTCCGTCCCCTACCGGTCATCGTTGATTTGCCTTTTAAGCTGCAGGGAAAAAGATCTTTTATCCACACCCAGGAGGTCACTAATAAACATGCATGTTGTGATGTTAGATTTTGAATTGGCTATGATTGTATTTTCCTCGTGTAAAGAGTGCTGGAAAACTAACTGGAGGGCCTTTGGAGATTTAGAGCAGGGGTTGCCACCTCCACTTGGATGGTTGTGTTCAGAGCGATCATGGTGCATCGTAAAAACCAAGAATAATTTTGCTAGTTAAAAACAGAAAAAACAACAGAAAAAGATGCTTACGTTACGTACTAAACCAAGAACACACATCCACAAAGAAAGACTAAGAGTAATTCTATTAATATTTTAGCTTATTGTTCTTTGACAAGAATGTAGTGTAGTGGGTAACTGGCCAGACCTTGGAATCACAGGATGTAAGTTTAAAGATAGACCCTACCATTTACTTTGTGATCCTGCCCAGGTTATATCACCTTTCTAAAATCTTAGACTGTTATTGGTTTTGTGATGGTTAAATGAAATAACACATATAAGGAATGGCTTGTGATGATGTCTATTTTATCACCTGTTAGTGCTTAAGAGGTGATAAACAATGGCAGATGTCAGTGATGTAAGGAAAAATACAGAACAAAACATTTCGATTATATTTTCTCCACTAACATTTCTCTCTTTAAGTGTTGGTGCAGTTAGGGGTAGATAAAACTAAATCGTGTGTATTCACTTTTAACAACGAAACATCAGATTTCTGCTAGGGCATGGCTTGAAAGGATATTCTAGTCTAGCCTTCTCACCTGATACCTAAGGGTGTAGGCAGGGATGTCCAACCTTTTGGCGTCTCTGGGCTACACCAGAAGAAGAGTTGTCTTGCACCACACATTACATATATTGCGACACGTAATCACACACATACACAAAAAATCTCATAATGTTTTAAGTAAATTTACAATTTTGTGTTGGGCCACATTCATAGACTCTAGAGTTTTTGTGTAATTAACATGGGGTCACAGCAAGGGGTGCTTAGATACCAGTGAAAGCAAGTCCAGGGTTCTCTTCACTACAAAGGTATTATGCTTCATGCTTTTTACTTATTTTTATTTTTTTATGTAGTAGGCTTCTTGTATAACATATATTTGGGGCTCAGGAAATACACTTCATATGCTTTGAGTTGATTACATCAAAAGCTAATGTGCTTGAAGTCATTGCTCGGGGTTTAGAGAACTCGAACTTTTTAAAATTCTTCCATTTTCTTTGCTTTTCTCATACATTTTTTTCTCCATTCCTCCTTCTCTCTTCTGGAATAAACCTAAAGGGAGAGAGAAAGGTTTCCAGAGGGCAAACTGGAGAATTAGATTTGAATATGTAGAAACATAGCTTTTGCTTTGGTTATTGGGATGCTGGCATAATTTTCTTGGGAGTTAGTTACTTTTAATACCAGCTGGCGCTAAATCATTGTCCATTTGGGTCTTGCTACAGGAACTGCAGAATAAATACGTAAAGACAAAGTAAAATGAGGATTTAGTTAATCAGAGCTTACTATGGCAAATAATTTAGTAATGGAGGGGCAGTTTATACTGCCTCTTGGACACTACAGCAAATTTGTCACAATTTCAGTAAAGGTTAAGGCTTACTCTAAACAGTGATCTGAATGAATACATTATATATATTTTACTTTTAATTAAGCATCTATTAATATTTTAAAATTAGAAACATTAGAAGCTTAATTATTATTGAAGACTATATTATTATAGCCATAGGTTGAGTTATTATAGTTTAATAGATAGACCAGAGCATTTCTGGATTATTGTTAGCTCTTAATCAGTCACTGACTGCCATGACTTTCCATATGTTTGATGAGATAAAATCATCTATTCAACATATATTCAACAGTGCCAGTCATTGACCTAACTACTGTACAGCAGTGGATAATATAAAAATGGAAAACAGAAAACAACCAAGCAAAATGTAGTGTATCATATGGTCATAAGTCCTGTGGAGAAAACTAAAATTCGGTAAGGAGGGTAGAGACTGCTGCGGGGGAGGCCTCACTGAGATGACAGCTGCAGGACGGAAGGGAGCAAAGCTCTGTGGGGGGAAACAGTAGCCTGTAAGCATAGGGAACAACAAATGCAAAGGCCTTAAGCCTAGGCCATTGCCGCCTTGTTCACCAAACAGCAAAGAAACCGGTGTTGCTGAAGCAGAGTTAGTGTGAGGGGAAGAGTTGTAGGAGATAAGATCAGAGTAGCAGCAGAGAATTGGCTCATAGACGATTTTAAAATTGTATCTCTGTGTTGAGACTAGAGTATCCAGGATCCAGGGAGACAGTTTCACCAAGACATCAATTTATAGACAAGGAAAGGGAAGTCCTAAGTGGAAATGAATGTGTTACCGATACTGGTCCAGTGCTAAATCTAACGGTTCTTAGAATCTTTTAAAGAACAATTCTGAAGCTTTTCAATTATAGGATAATAACTGTTCATTACATTGTTTTGTTCTTTTAAGAAAGTATTTAGATTGTCCATAATCTTAGCCAAAAATCACAGTAGCCCCATTTAAGTGACTTAGAATTAGATCCTTATCCTTTAGACTGTAACTGGTTTTTTACTTAACTATAGAAAAATAAAATGAATAGAAGTGAAGGGATTTGTTACTTTCAGGAAGAGGATAGTTTGTTTCAGAAGTGATGGTTACCTCTACTTACTTTTCCCTTTTACCTTGTTGGTGGTTGTTACTTTTGCCTTACTGGTTTTTGTTTTTGACTTTGTGGGTCTAAAACTTATAGTATATCTAATTCTAAATGAGTATATAAGATGTGAGACAACATACCCATATAAAATTAATTTTATCCTACAGGGGAAAAAAAGTTGGTGTATTAAGATCCTTTCAGATGGATTTAATAGAAACTTTTCTATTCTGTACTAGCCAACAGGTGTCTGAGTGAAGTGGCAATATGTAACTTTAATATACGTTGCAAAATGTCTATGTGGTTACATTTTAATACAAAATCTGGTCTTGCTTTGGGAGCTACCATAAATACATTTTCTTGGGTATGTGAAAACATTCAGCTAATTCCCCCAGATTTTATTCTTAATTGAGGTGTCTTATTCGACTACCCCATGCTTTCACCCAGGTTCTCTTCTCAGCTCAGTGTTCCATTCTTGTCCACGAGTTCAAATTGTGTCTGTAGTTCCCCCTCCCTTCATATTCTGTCCTGTTTGGGACATTTACTTCTGAATACTTTGTGTCTTTTCATTCTTCAAAACAAATTTGTTTTTCCAATATAGTCAAAATGGGAAGAAGAGGAAAAAAAGAGATGCAGTAGTTCAGATATAGGGCTATGTGCTTTCATTATGTAGCTTTTCTTCGGAAATCCCACTTTCTCTCCCCAGTGTTGTTTCCCCCTTGTGAAGATTAAAAGAGGGTCTAGGAGGGTTGCTTTAAAGACTAGGATATGATTCCAAACTGGTATGGGAACTAGCCAGCTGGGTAGCTAATTTAGGGAGGTTGTGGAATAAAGGGTTGGCAAAGTAGATGGGCCAGAAAGAAGGGAGCAGTGATTAAGGTTTAAAACAACAAAAACTGTTCTCACTCAGCTACGTTTTTAGAATGTATACTCCCCCAACCTTATTAGAACTTGGATTTGAAGAACACTGTGAGCATTCTGCCTTGTAGAACAGATTTTCAGCATCAGCACTGCGAACACTTTGGGCTGGATTATTCCTTGTGGTTGGGAGTTGTCTTCTGCAATGTAATATATTTAGCAGAGCCATGGTCTCTCCCCACTAGATATCAGCAACACTCCCCGAGTTGTGATGACTAAAATTGTCTCCAGAGAATGCCAGGTGGCCCTCAGGAAGCAAAATCTCACCCAGTTGAGAACCACTGCTCTAGGAGAAGGCTGTTTTTAATGTCCTGGCTAACAACTTATGTAAACATTGCATCAAATACGCAGTTTTTCTCCAATGAATGAATCCTGGAAATAGAACACCTTTGTGTCAAAGTTGGCCTTTCAGGTGGTGGAACCTTTATAGATCCTGTGACTTAGGTTTGACGTATACTTAAGAATCAAGGTGCCTGATCCCACAATGCCACACATGTCCACAACTTTACACAGGAAGATGTCTCCAAGAATATATGTCAGCTGTCGCGCTGCATGTATGTTGTATTTTTATGTTATTATCCCTTCAAAACTATATTCAGTGGTTATTTAAGCCAAATCATTGAGAGGTGGGGGAGTCAAAGCATAAAAGTGCTTTACCCTGTGCCCTTTTATTATATTTTCATCTGGTCCTACCTGGATTCTAATGCATTATTCAGCATACATTGTTTTTATTCAGCATACATTCAAGTGGTGCGTGAAGATCATTTCAGTCATTGGAGTGACTTCACCCCAAGCGTTGAATAGCCAAGTGGTGTGTTCATGATATCATATATTTCAAGCCACATGTTCCAGTGGCAAGTAAGTGATTATGAACTCTGTAAAAGTGGTTTAGTCCTTTGGCCATACAAATCAGAAGTTATATATAACTTGCTTCTGGATAACTCTATATTCAGCTGCAGATTTTTGTTATTAATACAGATCCCTAACACAGTTACAAATTACTTCTTCCTTGTCCACATGCAGTCCCAATAATCTAATTGTTGGAAGTCAAAAAATAAATTGTACTGGGAATCTAGCCAGTGTCATGTGTAGCAACAGCATTGTGTTCCATACTTAACAATATTAGTTTAAAAAATTTTAAGCCTTATCTTGTTTCACAAAATGATGTGAAGTCAGTATGTTATAGTTTTAAACAAAGTGATAAGATCATTAACAGCAAGAGCCTGAACAGTAGACAGTCCAGTGCCTAAGGTTGATTTGTAGCACAGCATCATTCATCTTGAATTTTTTAGCAACCAAAAGGACCGATAGATGCTTGGTAATGATTTCAGAATGGTAGTTTTGTGTTTTTTTTTTAAGATTCTTTAAATGATACGGTTTTTGAACATAATAGGATCAACAGTTCAAGCAGGGAACCATAAAACATATACTTCTTTCCCACTAATTGTTTGCTATAGAGCTAAGGACTATGTTTGAGTATGTCTGCTGATTGTAATTCATCAGCTTACATAATAGTTTTCATTATTACAATGAGTGCTGCTGGTACTAATAGATTTTAGGAATAGGCAACTGAGGAACGGTAAACGACTGAAATTGAAAGAATGGAAGAAGCAGCACATGATGTTGCAGAGTGCTCTCTTCGCCAGTGGTTAGCACCATCCTCAGAAATGGAGAGGGCTGCTGCATTCATAGCTCCATGGGGCACTGTTCACACAGAATTTAACATAAATAATGCCTCCTGGAGTTATAGCGACCCTGGATATGGAGACTGTTGGTTAATCCAGCCCAGTCCAAGGAGTGAAGGGTCAGTTAAGACTTCCACTGTGTGTAACAAGTAGGGATTCTGGTAAAAAAGAGACGATAACATTTAAAAAGTTAAATAGCCTTGGCTGGCGTAGCTCAGTGGACTGAGCCTGCAAACCGAAGGGTCGCTGGTTCAATTCCCCAGTCAGGGCACATGCCTGGGTTGCGGGGCAGATCTCCAGTAGGGGGCGCGTGAGAGGCAACCACACATTGCTGTTTCTCTCCCTCTCTTTCTCCCTCCCTTCCCCTCTGTCTAAAAATAAAATAAATAAAAGCTTTTTAAAAATTTTAAAAAGTTAAATAAAATTTGGGACAGCAAATTTATCATGTAGTGTTAATATTTTACATTGTTGAAACAGGGGGACAGCCTCACAAAAGGAGAAAGACCTCTGATGCCAATGAAACTGAAGATCATTTGGAATCTTTAATATGCAAAGTAGGAGAAAAGGTATGCACCAAAAAAGGCACAGACTGTGATGGGCTTTGGATTGTAGTGGGCTGCATTTTGATTAATTACATCAGCTGAAAACCTGATGGTCTGTTTTAGGCAAAGCTTGTTTTGCCATGCATCCCTATCACAAATTATGCATATTAAAAACCTGGGAATGCAGATAATTGAGAATTAAATGCTTTTAGTACTTTTCATAGAATATGAGTGTTAGAAGAAATTTTGGGGACTAGTCTCTCAGTTTATGAATGAAAAGCCAAACAAGTCCTAAATACTTAAGAGTAATTTGCCCAGAGTCATGTAGTAAGTGAATTAGAGATTGAATAGAGCCCATGATGTCCTCATTTCTGATATTTATTCTACTATCTTAGATTGCTTACTTTTTAAATTTCATTCATTCTCTTTTCATGGAAGACAGTAATTACTGAATTGATTTATATTAAACCTATCTTAGTGCCTTGTGTGTGTAAGACTTGAACTTTTTTTATGATCACCTCGAAAGTTTTAATTTACTACTTGCTGAATACTTAGCAAATGTTTAATGTGCTGTCCTCCACAGAGTGCCTGCTCTTTGGAGAGCAACCTAGAAGGGTTGGCTGGTGTTTTGGAAGCTGATCTTCCTAACTACAAGAGCAAGATCTTAAGGCTTCTTTGTACAGTGTATGTATGCAAAAGATTTATGAATCCAGGTGATAATGTATTATCTACTCTTAAATGCCTTGAGAAATGTTCAAAAGATGTGTTTATGTTCCATATGTGATCAGCTTTCCCTCTGTTGGGAAATTTGTACACATGAAATGACCCTTGGTTAATAACTCATCTTCCTTAGAGATAAATAGAACTAAAATTGAGCATTTTCCCTGTATTTTGTTTTCTGGAACCTGAGAATTATTTGAATTGACTATTTTTAAGTGAGAATGTAGACACTTTGGCATTCAGAGATTTTAAGCACGTACATTTAAATATATGCAATAGAATTTAACTTGTATTTTTAACCAGTACCACACAAATTCGAAACTAATTACTCAAGTAATAGTCCTTCTTGGAAGACTGAAGAATTTTTTGAAGCTATTAATAGTCATAATCTTCATGAGTTACATTAGCTAGAACAAGTATCAGTGTTTAATTTGTGAGGAGATTAAAGTGGGAAAAGTCTCACATGGAATCATGAAACAGTCTCTCCTAGTGGTGGAATTTGCTCTCGAGACTCTCATCTCTCAGACCCTGAATTGTGTGCCTTGCAAGAAGCTCTGACATCGGGATTAAGAGATCTCTGTACTTTATGTAAAATTACAAATTAATCTGTTAGGTATTTTTAAATTATGACTGTGATTTTTATTTGTTATCATTTCAGTTATTTTAAAATGTTTTTAATGCTTACAGCTCATTTTTGAAATTAAAAAATGTACATACAAATTCAGTGGATTTCTTTTTTTTTAGTGGATTCCATTTTAACCACTCATAATTTGTTACAGTCTTTTAAAGGAATCCAATTACTATTTAGGAATACATGTTCTTAAACTAAGAAGCTATAATTATTTGCTATAATTACTCATCACCATCAGATGTCTTCTGTTTTGAAAGCATTTATTAGAATGGAATAGGTTTATGCTTAAACTCTAAAGGAAATCATTACTTTCTTAGGAGTGCAGTGGTTATTGTCAATGGAAGGATTTTTGTTTTAAACCTAAATTGCCTATAACACTCTGCTAGGTACCTTGGAAAAACAGAAAAAGTGTATGAGAATCTGAATGATCATGAGTTCCTATTTGCAGTTTGTTTTTTGTTGTTTTTTTTTTTGAGCTAATTTCTAAAGGCTGCCTAAGTTAGAAAGTAACATTTGCTTTTTCCAAAGATTTATTACTATAATCCTCTTCCCTTCATTTCAAATAACTTTAATGAAAATTAACACACTTGGAGTAAGTAAACTGGGATATAAAGAAATCTTACTATATTCGAGTACCACTTAAAAAATTCAGTAATTTAACTGATAGAAACTTAGTTGAAACTAGTTTTAATTCTGAATGTTTTCTAAGCAACCAGAATAGTGTTTCTCAAAGTGCAATTCTGATTTTATGACATTCAGTTAGCTAAGTTTAGAAATGTTGCCTCTTCCCCCTTAATGATTCCGCATAGAAGAAACTTGTTTCACCCAGTATTTCTTACCTTTTGTACCATGGAAACCATTTTCTGTAGAACTATTCAAGTCCACTAAGCACGGAATAAAAACTGGTCTACACTAGTTACATTTTTTTCAGTTTGGTAACTGCAGTGTTTTACTTTTTTAACTCTTGGATTAACTAATTAGAATTAAAATGAAAAATGTGGGGGGCCATATCTGTAACTCTCCTCAGTAGTTATGCCTTTTCTGAAGTAGTTTTAAAAACAGATAATTCTGTTCCAAAGTTAATAACATGCTAAAAGGTTTATATAATGCAAATTCAGCAACTTGACATAATGCTATTGTTTTGGGGTTTTCTTGTTGTACTGGGTTTTTAAATCAGTGCACGTCTGTTACCCGAGAAGTTGACAATTTATACAACATTAGTTGGACTGCTGAATGCCAGGAATTACAACTTTGGTGGAGAATTTGTAGAAGCCATGATTCGTCAACTTAAAGAATCTTTGAAAGCAAATAATTATAATGAAGCTGTATATTTGGTAAGTTTTTGGGGGTGGTTTTTGTTTTTGTTTTTTTGGGTTTTTTGTTTTGGTTTTTTTTGTTGTTGTTGTTTGTTTTTTTATATTAAGACAGGGACGGAGAAGTGAATTACAACCACATAATCGGTCCTATCTCTTTATTTATTTATTTGTTTGTTTTTATTTACTTATTTTTATTTTGAGAGTACATTTATTAAAGCTGGGGACAGTGAAGCAAGGAAGGGCTTAGGATAGAAGCAGCAACAAGAGAGAGCATAGGTAGGGCTGCTTTGGGTCACTGAGAAATGAAAGTCAGTGACAGAAGTAAGCCAAGGCAGGGCTGCTGCTGACTAACTGAAAAGTCAGAGGAAAGGGGGCCTTGGGGACAGGTACAGGGGCTTAGCCTCGGACAAGCTACCACTTACCCATTGCTCTCCTGGTTGCAAATCTCATGGCGACCCTTAGCGTTTAGGACGTGCACGCCTGTGGGGGAAGAAAAGAGTGGGCATATTCCTGGGAGGGGAACAAGCCTCTTCTTTCTCTTGAAAGACAGTTCCCCACTCACCACATCAGCTACTCTTTTACTCATTAAAGCTGCCACAGAGTTCATTACCAAGTTCAGTGGTTTCTTTTTCCTAGTTTATGTCCCTGTAGTATGTGATTCTTTACACACATCTCTTGGTTTTTGCAGCAATGTAGCCAAATAGAAAAAAAGATTTTAGGTTGAAGTAGCTAGACTATTAGAGTTTAGGCTCTTAGTGTTGTATAGAATGGAAACCTGTGAATGCACAGATTCCTGTCCTTCATGAGGCCTCTCTCACCACTGCTTAACTCTGTCATTGCAGCACAGAAACAACCACAAACAACATGTCAACAAATGGTCATGGTTGAAATTTAATTTTATATAACTTACATAAAGCATAAAGCATTCTTTTGGGACTTTATCAAGCATTTAAATATGTAAAAATTATTCTTAGTTCACAGGCTATACAAAAAAAAATACAGGCATCAGGCTAGATTTGGCCCTTGGGCTTTAGGTTTTCACACCTGTGGTTTCAACCTTATAAGATTGTTTGGTTATTATTATAGGGAATATTTCAGCTTAATAGAAATTGTTTTCCCCAACAGGTTCGTTTTTTATCTGATCTTGTGAATTGTCATGTCATTGCGGCCCCATCAATGGTTGCTATGTTTGAAAATTTTGTAAGCGTAACTCAAGAAGAGGATGTACCTCAGGTAAGAAAGCTCCCTATGCTGAATCTTGTCCATATGACCAGGAATTTTTCACTGGTAACCCTTATTATTAAAAAACAAAAGATAGCTGTGGCTGGTGTGGATTGAGCACCGGCCTGCAAATCAAAAGGTCGCTGGTTCAATTCCCAGTCAGGTCACATGCCTGGGTTACAGGCCAGGTCCCCAGGTGGAGGTGTGCGAAAGGCAACCGATTGCTGTCTCCTGCACACTGATGTTTCTCTCCCTCTCTTTCTTCCTCCCTTCTCCTCTCTCTAAAAGTAAAATAAGATCTTTAAAAGAAAAAGATAATAGTAGATTATCATGCTATAAATTTTTAATATTTAAATGTTAAGTCGGTTTACTGGTGGGTTCTCATGACATCTGAATGTTAAATGATTCTGTCTAGTAACATTAAAACCAGAATATCCAGAAATGCTATGAATGAACCATATATCTTAAAACTTGTTAAATAGCCTCAAGAGAATTTCATTCGAGAGTAAATACGCGTACAATATGAATGAAAATTAACTAGCACATATTATAAACTTACCTTTTAAAAACTTCTTTAGGTGCGACGGGATTGGTACGTGTATGCATTTTTGTCATCTTTGCCCTGGGTTGGAAAGGAGTTGTATGAGAAGAAGGATGCAGAGATGGATCGCATCTTTGCCAACACTGAAAGCTATCTTAAGTAAGGGCACAGCTCCTAGTTCTCTGTGTTGTTTAGGTAAAGGATAGCTCCCTGATATCATAAATGTGTTATGTTTTACCTGTTTTAGTAACACCATTTAATTTGCATTTCTCAAAAATAAGCTGTAGAGCTCTGTAAGGCTTTCTCGAGGTAATCTCATACCCCTGCTGTTGTAACTCACTGAGACCTCAGAGCAATCAAATACGCTGCTTACTTCGTTCATGTGTGCAGAGAAGTTGGTAACATAGCTGCTTTTAAGCTTCTTTTGTATGTATAGCAAAGACATAAAACATCTTAACATGGTGGCTCCAGATATTAGGGTTCATAGGAACCATCTGTGGTACTAAATAGGCTCTAATCCCATCCCCCAGACCTACTGAATCACAATATTGTAGAGATTTGGACATCTGTGTTATTAATTTACTCCACAAGTAGAGGATCTGCAATATGTTTATTTCATGTAGATTAATCCTAAATCAAGTCCTTGAAAACAGTGTTCCTTAACCTATAATACTAAAAATAGGTCTTATTAGTAAACTTACACTTAATTACCCAGTAACTAGGTAATGGCTTTGTGCCCCCTTAATTTTTTTATAATAATTTTGTCGCAGGTTTCATTTTTTATCTATTCATTGGTACTTCTTTAGATATTGTTAATATCTGTTTAGTTACAAGTAAAGACAAAAGAAGTCTAAAGATAGAAACCTGCTTTTTTGATATGTTAAACTACCTTTAAATGTTAGATATTAAAAATGTTTTTATAGTTTTGAAAAGTTGTACTGGTTTGCTTTAAAAATGTAGATGTTACCAAGGAATAAAAATAAAAGCATATGAATATACTAGCATTTGAGTACTGATACGCATCCCCCCCTTTTTATCCATATGGCAGTTCAGTGTGCACACTGTTCTTTACTTGCCCTTCTCCACTCTAATGTAACTTGGATTTGCTGCATAAACACATAAACTCTACCTCATTTTCTTTAGCAGTTATACAGTATTCCACTCTTTTAATGTGCCATAATTTCTTTAACTAGTCCCAGTTGGAAACATTCAAGTTATTTCTCTTGTTATTATAAACAACGTTTCAGTGAATATTCTTATACAAATGTCTTTTTGTACATATGAAAATATATTTGTGGGGGTTGGAATTCTTAGAAATGACATTGCTGTGTTAAAGTGTCTTAATTTTAATTTTGATAGATTTAGTCAAATTACTTTCCAAAGACCTAATCTCCCAAATCTTCTCAAGAGATTATATCCATGTTTGAAACTGCATATTTGCCTACATTGTGGTAAAACAGTACATTATCAAATTTTTGATATCTACCAATCTGATAGGTAAAAAATGTATTTCACTGCTTTAATTTGCATTTTATTAATTAAGAAAGCAACTGAACATCTTTCATGTTTTTAAAAACCTAAATGTAGATTTTTATTTTTATCTTCAGAAGACGTCAAAAGACTCATGTGCCCATGTTACAAGTATGGACTGCTGAGAAACCACATCCGCAAGAAGAGGTAAATTGATTCCCATCTCTTGTGACACAAGCGCAGTCAGCTCTTGACTATATTCTTATCTTTGTGATGTATTCAAGTCATTCCATTTGTATATCTTAGCTAGGCTTCCACATTTCATTCAGGGGCTGGCCTCCTCATAGCCGTAGGCATATAGTGGATTTTTAGTAAATGTTAGAATGTAATGAAACAGTCCCTGTTCTGGGGGATTTCAGATGCCATAGAGTCAACATACATTTTTTTACTTAACTGCTCAATTTGAAATATGTAACAGGTAATTGCCTCAGATGATAGACTGTATAAAGTCATTAGCACCATGCCTTTGTACTATATTTAATTGCAGGTTAGCTTACTTTTGTACTCTGTATTTTAGAAGTAGTGATTATTGGTTTTGTCTACTCAACATGTTATTTCTTCTAGCCTCCAAATATATATTAATTATTAAAAATTGATGTCTTTAGTATTTAGATTGCCTGTGGGCCCAGATTCAGAAATTGAAAAAGGATCGCTGGCAGGAGCGGCACATCCTAAGACCTTATCTTGCCTTTGACAGCATCCTGTGTGAAGCACTTCAGCACAATCTGCCGCCTTTTACACCACCCCCTCACACTGAGGACTCAGTGTACCCCATGCCAAGGGTCATCTTCAGAATGTTCGATTACACAGATGATCCCGAGGTACGTGACCAACTGAAAGTTCCTGTCAAAGGGCCTGGGTTGCATTGTGCCTGTGGTTTAATCCTGTTTGATACATCTTACATACATTTTAATTTTAAGTTGTTTATTATCTAAGGGTCAGTGGCAATGAAGTTAACAGTTTAATTGAATAGTATTACCTCATTATGCAAGAAATTATATTTAGCATGTGTATATAGATTAAGAAACTGCACAGAGTGCAATTTAAGAGAGTAGGTTCAAGAGCCAGATTGGTTTGGGCTTTAATCCTGGTTTAGCCGGATCCTAGCTTTGTGGTCCAGAGTGAGTTATTTACCTCTCTACCTCAGTTTCCTAATGGAATAATAATAATAGTGTCTCATAAAATTGTGAGGATTAAATTATATATTAATAAACAAAATGTATAGAACAGAATACATAATGAATGCTCAATAATTTTAGCTTTTCTTAATGCTATTTTTCTAGAAAAATACCCAGTTTTAGAGATTATCCATCTCTCTTAACCCTTACAGCTTCTCCTATTCATACTATGTAATTATTATTTTTTATTTTTTTCATTTTATTTGATTGAGTATGCTATTACAGTTGTCCTGATTATTTCCCCTTTGCCCCGCTCCACCCAGCACCCCGCACTCCCTCACGCAGTCCCCCCGCCATTGTTCATGTCCATGGGTCATGCGTGTAAGTTCCTTGGCTATTCCATTTCCTATACTGTAGTTATTTTTTTTAAATAAACTATTTTTAATTTAAAAACCCCAAAGATGAGTATAAGCTGACTTTATAGTCTTAAAATATCTGTATTCTTATTATGATGTCAAGTTGTTGGCAGCCATTATACTTTAACGATTAAGAAAATGTATAATTTTGATATTAACATTTTGTTAACAAAAATTTACACTGTGCCCTGACCACTGTCACTTGGTTCATTGGGCATTGTACCACAAAGTGAAAGGTCACCAGTCGGTTCCCATTCAGGGCCCATACTTGGGTTGTGGGTTCCATCCCAAGTTGGGGCGAGTGGGAGAGACAGCCATTTGATGTTTCTCTCTCACATCAGTGTTTCTCTCCCTCTCTTTCTCCCTCCCTTCCCCTCTCTCTAAAAATAAAGAAATAAAATCTTTTTAAAATTTTACATTGTAACTATGTTTTAATTATTTTATACCTCTGCATTTGAATGAGTGTCTTAACTTTAATAGCTAAGCAGTAGGCACAGTGATTACTGGATTTGTTCAGACTAGAAACTCACCCAAGACCATACCTGTTGCTTAGTGCAGCGATTTTCAGCTGGTATACAAGAGGCACACTGGTATGTCAGGGATGTTTAAAATATGCACTACCTGGCTACTTAGTCAGGGGCACTGACCTCTTTTCCCTTGGATTGTCAAATTAAACATGGCAACAGCCACCCAATAATAGCCACCCAGTGTGAACGAATCTAAATTATACCTATTTTTTTGTCAGATTGGCAAAAATATAATAATTATTTGCCGTGCCACAGAATTTTAGTAATTGGCTTGTGTGCTATGAGATGAGAAAGGTTGAAAATCGCTGGCTTAGTGCATCCCAGTCAGTATAGGTCAGGGTTTCTCAGGCTTGGCTCAGGAAACATTTTGGGCTGTATAATTCTTTGTTGCGGGGAGCCGTCCTGTGAATTGTAGGATGCTTAGCCGCATTTCTGGCCTCTGCCCTCTAATTGACAGTAGTATTTAGAAGCTAAATGTCAGTTGTGCTACCAGAAAAGTCTCCAGCTATTGCCAGTTGCCCTCTTATGGGCAAAATTGTCCCCAGCTGAGAACCATTGGCTTAAGAAGCAGTATTACCATCTAAGGTCAAATTTGAGTTTTCTTTATCCTATCTCCTCTTTTCTGTTCTACCATAACTTGCTAATGACCAGTGAAAATTTGGTATATGTGTACTCTGTCTCAGTAAAAAATTGTCAGATAATTGGTTATATATATGAAATTATCAACTTGCAACCCATTTTCCTATATTACATATATAATAAAACAGCCAACATTAATGGTTTAATTAGGTATCTCTGACTGAAAGTCTGATTTACATTTAAGACTGTTAGAGTCGTGGTCATTAGGTATTTGTTTGTGCAGGGACCTAGAATGGGACCTCAAAACTTATTTCACCTGTACTATTTACACTTCATTGGTGCTGCCTCTATAATGTGCCCATCATCCTTTGCCAGAAGAGCATAAAATACAAAATATCTGTTCCCCTCAAAATGAAGAGGATTTGAGATTTCTTTGCTCTGGCTTTAAAAAAAAATGTTTATTTTGAAAAATTAGAAATTATAGAAAAGATTAAAGTAAAAGTCACCATTGAGAGTCTATAATAGTAAATAAGTAAATAAAGATAAACTCTTTGAATCTGTTTGCTATGCATATACTTTTAAAAAATTAATGTGTATGTAATGTTTTTTAACCTTTTTAAAACAATATAATGTGGATATCTTACAATGCATATGTGATTTTTTTATGCCATATTTGAATTAAAATTTTCCCTCCATGTTTATTATGGAAATAATCCATCTTTATGGTTTAAAAAAGTAAATCAAACTGTATAGGGCTAATGATATACAAAAATTATTTTGTTTCTTATAAGAACTGAGGTGGCCTGTCATAGTATGGTGTCAGATGTATAGAAGAAATGCTGCAGCTGACACTCTTAATTCTTCTGTAGATATAAATAAACATGACAATGAAGTTTGCTGAAAATACAGAGCTTTCACACGTTCAGACTTTCATCCCCAGCACCCATTATAGCATTGAGCATAATAAGCTCTCAAATATTTCTTGAATAAATGAAAGAAAGTACATTTGGTTTTCCTTCCAGGGTCCTGTAATGCCAGGGAGCCATTCAGTGGAAAGATTTGTAATAGAAGAGAATCTTCACTGCATCATTAAGTCCCACTGGAAGGAAAGAAAGACTTGGTAGGAATCTTTTCTTGTTACTTTTAGAGTGGAGAAAAGGTAGCAATTTTGATAATTTGCTAAGAGCAAAATGTATGTTAAGAGTTTAAGAAAATCTCACTTCCTGATACCCTGTCTTGCTAAGACCAATCTGCTTTGCTTTCTCAAAATAGTACTTTTCTGGGTGTTTTATGATACTTTATAATAATGCATATGATGCCAGCCTTTTTGTGTGGACATTTCTAATATGCTATGGACAAATATTTGAGACTTTCTTTAGCTTTGGAAGGTTTGGTTTACATTACAAGGTGGAAAGGAATATAGTCTTTTGGAAGTAGTCAACCCTCTTAAAACTTTTTTCAGTTAGTAAATTGAATATGCTTCCTTAGTATTGTTATTAAACTCTGCCTGATCTTTCAGAGAGTTTTGGATGCATTAAAGAGTTTCCTTGTGGTAGACAAAATAATTTATGCTGCAGTGAAGTAACTGATATCTAGAACATTTCAGAAAATATTTCCTTTCCTTATGTCTAAACACACTGCTTTTGAAACTACTTGATTACTCATGTATCTTTGTATACTTACTGAAGTTAAATTATACTTTTTATAGTGCTGCACAGCTGGTGAGCTATCCAGGGAAGAACAAGATCCCCTTGAACTACCACATAGTTGAGGTATGCATTCCACAGGGAACTTGTTTCTAAGTTTCAGAATCTTTATGTTGACTTAAAGTATAATCTGCTCTTGGTTTATTGTGTTTTCTTGCTGCTTGTCAGGTACTGAAAGTTAACAGAGGAGTAAGGAAATTGCTGTCTTGTTTTGGTGCTCTGTTAGCCATGTTAGTACAGGGAAAAGAGGAGGTTGAAACCATTAGCCAAATGGAATTTTGAGTTGCCTATAAGTTATTTATATAGTATATCTTCATTCATGGATAGTTATCATGGATAGTCTAAGTTTCCTCTAGCTCTGTTGATACATTGTCTGAATAACATATATAAGTGGCTTAAATACTTTAAAGCATTATATTACTTTAACTTTAGGTAGATAATCTATTTTTAACTGTGTTTATCTGGCCTCTTAGTAGTAGTATATACCTGACTAGTATACTATTTCCTGTATCACAGGGTAGGATTAAGATGAATCTTTATTCTCAGAAATCAAAAGAGCCATTTGTTTTGGAAGTAGGAAGAATGAATAAGGCTTTTGACCCCATATTAAGTCATACAGAAGGATGATATCAATAATGCATTTGAACACCTAGTGAGATTGATATCCTGAAAAAGTTTTCACTTGACACATGGGTCAAATTGCCATTACATATTCCTTGAAATTAAAATACTCGTGAGTGTAGTTATTATGTATTATTTAATATTCACTTTTTTATTTATACTGCATTTGCGTGCTTTCTTAAAAGTACTGCCTCTGTCAGGTTTTACAAAATTTTAGAGTAAGCTTAGGCCCTGAATTTTGACTCACTGACATGTTGATTGAAGTGCAAAATATAAGTCATATCTTTAAATGTGCAAGATGTATAGGAAGTCATCAGAATGAAGTAGAGAAGTGTGGCAGATGGGATTCAGAGGAAGGAATGCAGATCAGGCTTTAGAATTCTAGGTAGGTTGTCTACCCATTGTATAGGGAGAGAGGAAACAAGTTTCTGAACAAGAGGCATGGCAAAGAAGTCCTAGATTATAAAAAAGGTTTCCGGGCACCAGTTTTAAGTAGCAGAGCAGAATGACTTGACTCACATCTTCTATTTGCATCCTCAGAGTCCCATAAGTGTTTTTACTACTTAACTGATAGGAATGAAATTGATGGACCTGTAAGTGCCTTTGTAAATGAACTCCTGTACTTCCAGAGTTGGAATTTAATTGCATCTTTCTCTGGGAGTATCAAATAAACATTAATATTTGCATATTCTTATTTGATAGAGCTACAGAAAAAAGTTTTTAATTACAGTTTTAAATTTTAGATCTTCATGTTTTGAAGACCATAATTTTAAAGGTTAAAAAGTAATTCTTCTTTCATTATAAACATCATGGAGTTAGAGTTTACATTTAGAATGCTGATGTCTTCCTAAGAGTGGACATGCGTAGATTGAATTGAGTTCCGACTGCCGGTTCTTTTGTAGGTGATCTTTGCAGAGCTGTTTCAGCTTCCAGCACCACCTCACATTGAAGTGATGTACACAACGCTTCTCATTGAACTGTGCAAACTTCAGCCTGGCTCTCTACCCCAAGTTGTATCCTTTCTTTTGTTTTTCAAATGTACTCTCATTGACCTAGCTTTAAAGGATTATTAAATATTTCTCCTTGTGGGTTTAAGTCACTTCATGAAAATAGTTTGACATTTCTTTAAAAGTTAAACATGTGTATTGTACAGTCCAGCTGTTCAACTCTTAGGTATTAAGAGAAATGGAAGCACGTGTCCCTGTAAAGATGTAGGAATTAATGTTCATAGAAACTTTATTTGTAATAGCCCCAGATTGGAAAAAATCCAAATATCCATCAATACATGAGTGGATTAAGAAATTTTGTTATACAATGGAATACTATTCTGTAATAAAAAAGGAACAAGTTTTTGATGCCAGCAATAACATGAATGAATTGCAAAATAATTCTTCTGAATAAAAATGCCAAACAAATAATCATACTATATGATTCTATTTACACAAAATTCTAGAAAATGCAAAGTAACCTAGTGGCATAAAACCAATATTTGCTTGGGCACATAGGTTAGGGGGGTGGGGAGAAGGGAGAGTGGAGTACAAAGGAGCATGGGGAGATTTTGGAGGTGATGTAAATGTTCATTATCTTGATTTCATGGGTGTATACAAGTCAAATTTATCGTGCATTGATACTTGGAAGATATTTTTTAAAAGGTCAATTATGTGAAAAGATGTTCAACATTGTTAGTCATTTTACAGACTTCTAGGAAATGTTACTTATTTTTTCTATCATAACTTATTTTGAAGGAGGGTACAGAATAGTTTTCCTTATCCTCAAATTTACAGCTTGCACAGGCAACTGAAATGTTATACATGCGTTTGGACACGATGAATACTACATGTGTAGACAGGTACAGTAATTGCCTTATTTCTTTATCAGTTTTTAACCGCATCTACTCCCAGTACTTTATAAAAGAATTTCGTTGGCCTTTTTAAGAATTTCCAAGTTGATTTTTCTTTCTTGCCTGTCCAAAATAATTCTTTGTATAAAAATAAAACTCATGTAAATGAAAAAAATTTTTTTAAAATAAAACTCATACTTGTTGTAATGTCACATTACACTTTCTAGTCTAATTTTCAGCATGAAATGAAACCTTTCATTTCATGAAACCTCATGAAATGAGGTTTTCTTTAATTTCATTTATTGTTTACTTGTTCAGTGCTTTGGTATAATTATACATTTCTCAGTGTAATTAGGTAGGTAAGCCTTTTAAATAGGTATTATGCTAACCTCTGTGTAGAAATAGAGGCTAATACTGTATATTTATTATATATAAACACATAGGCAGTTTTGTTTGTATAGACATTGTATCTGCTTCTAAAATAATTAGCTTCCTGTCCTGGCTGGTGTGGCTCAGTGGACCGAGCATTGGCCTGCGAACCAAAGGGTCGCCGGTTCGATTCCCAGTTGGGGCACATGCCTAGGTTGCAGGCCAGGTCCCCAGTACAGGGCGTGCGAGAGGCAACCGCACATTGATGTTTCTCTCCCCCTCTTTCTCCCTACCTTCCCTTCTATCTAAAAATAAAATAAAATCTTTAAAAATAAAAATAAAATAATTAGCTTCTACATAATTCCAACTTCAAGGCTGTTGATACGAGAGATCGTACCAGAGTGTTAACAGCTGCAGCCACTGCATGCCCTCGGTCTTTTGGGTGGAACCTCTGTACTGCTTTTATTAACTGGTGTTCATTTCTTACCTCTGTCGGTTTCCCAAATCAGATCAGGATGGATATTGAATATTTGTCCAATTTCCATGCTTTTTTATGTTCATTATCCAAATTCAATATCAGAAAATTACTGGTAAGGGCCCTTTTGTGTCATTGACTTAATTTCAGTGATTGAAATTATAGATAAATGGGGAGTATGCTTTAAGAAAGTGTCTTCTGATTTATTTTCCCAGCCTAATTAATAAAACTACCAGTTGTGTTGGGCATCCTAATTATGCCATTCATTCAACAAATATTTACTGGGCTCTTAAAAATTTCACAGTGTTATATAGCTTACTAAGGTGATCCCTGTCTTTGTAGAGAGATCAGATGTATTTTTAGGGGAAAAGGGGCTTCAGTGATATATTTTGTTGTTTGTGTTGTAAAGGACATGGTATGATGATAGACACTACTTTGGTTCTGCCATTTATAAAATGTTTTATCTGCAGTTTTATTTTGTCTCTGTTTCATTGTCAATTAATAGGAAAAATAATACATTCCTTAGTTAGTAAATTATATAAACACATATAAGGTTCCTGGCACAAAACAGGCACTGAAATCCTATCATTCACTTAAAATGGGTAGCACTTTTAGAAGGAGTGGAATAGAGGCCATTTTTTATTGGAGTAGAAGATGAGTCACAGGCTTTGCAGAGAAGAGGGTAAGTGGCAGAAAGGTACAGCTGTAGGTATGGGGATATGCTTGTCATTTAACTCTGTGAAATAGGATTTTATTTGAAGGATCACTGAAGTTCCTGGTATAAACTGTAACCATTCATCTTTTTGTGTTCCTTCCTCCCACTTCTCTGTATAGGTTTATTAATTGGTTTTCCCATCATCTAAGTAACTTTCAGTTCCGTTGGAGCTGGGAAGATTGGTAAGTGGTACTATGTTTTAGCTTTCTTTTCTCTACCATAATTTAAAAAATACTCATAATATTTAAACTTATAACAAAAACAATATTCATGATCTAAATATTGTTTATTTTTGATATTATATATTTTGATATTACATATTTACATATATTTTGATATTACATATTTACATATACAATGTAAGTGAAATAATTTAGGTACAAGGAAACTTTGTAGCTAAGTACAAATTAGGCCTAAGTGCAGAGTCTGTGTAAGAATTTAATAAAACTATGCTTCCTCATTAGGTCAGATTGTCTTACTCAAGATCCTGAAAGTCCCAAACCAAAGTTTGTAAGAGAAGTTCTAGAAAAATGTATGCGGTAAGTTCTTTATGTTTTCTCTTTAGCTTAAGGTCTCCTAATTTTTGTGGAAGGATTTTTCTGTTCTCTGAATTCGTGCTATATATCCAGAATATAATTTTTAAAATCCAACTACCTGCCTCTCTTTCTTGTTTGTTTTAATCAAGATTTAGGCTGAAAAAATTTTCGGCAACCAAGACATCTGGACTCTGTATGCATTAAGCCAAAAAACTTTTTCTTTTTCTTTTTTTTGGTCAAATATAATTTGAAATAATTTCAAATTTCAGGAAGTTGACAAAATAGGACAAAGAACTCGATCCTGATCGTCCAGGCTTCCTCATTAACATTTTACCACATTTGTTCTATTTCTCACTCCTTTCCCCATCTGTATGTATACATTCATTTCATTGGTCTTTTTCTGAACCCTTCGGAACTAAGTTGCAGATAACATCATCTCCTCACCTTTAACAGTCCATTGCATATTTCCCCAAAACAAAGGCACTGTCTCACAACCAGCACACAACCCTCCAAGTTGGGAAGTGGGCTCTGATACCGTAATAGCACCATATGACCCACAGATGGAGCTGAAAGTTTGCCCACCATCCCAATGGTGCGATTTTTCTTTCTGGTTCAGAACCCTGCCTAGGAACATGTGTATAGCATTTAGTTGTCATCATCTTCAGATTTCTCAGTCCTGGAAAGTTACTATTCTATTTTTCATGTCCTTATCAGTTTTAAAGAATCTAGGCCTTACTTTCTTGGGTCACCCTGCTGTCTCCTCATGACCAGACTCAAATCTTGCATTACTGGTGCGCTTCTCAGTGTGTCTTGTTGGGAGGCACAAGACTCCCACCACTGGAGAGGCTAACCATGACTCCCTGGTCATGTCAGTGTCTGCCAGGCTTCTCCACCTAACTTTGCCATTTTCCCTTTGTAATTGATGACTTTGTAGGAGATATTCAGAGGTTACACTCATCCTGTTCTTCATTTAACTTCCCTGACAACTCCTTTTACCTGCCACTATTGTGATGATTTCCAAGTGATGTTTCTCTTTTTCCATTACTCCTTCTTTTGCAAGTTGGCATTATATTGGTGAGGGTGGTGGAGATTGTGACTTTCTAGGTAAGTTGGATGTTAACAAGGAATGGAACTGATGAACGCTATTTTATGATGCTTTTATTTGTATTGTAGGTTGTCTTACCATCAGCGTATATTAGATATTGTTCCTCCTACCTTCTCAGCTCTATGTCCTGCAAACCCAACCTGCATTTACAAGTATGGAGATGAAAGTAGCAGTAAGTAACAAAACGAATCCCTCTGTCTTTAAAAAGTGGCAATGCAAGTATTGTCTGACATTAGTTATTTAAGGAGGAAAAAGTGAATTCTTTCTTGGGTTTATATTTTCTCTATTTGAAAGGTGATCTGTTACTAGCCACTGTTGTTTTATTTGCCCTGTCCTCATTTTGAAGATTCATTGTGATCTACTTAGTTATTACTGCTTGTAAGTTTTTTCTTTTAACATTGGTTGTTATGTTATATTCATGACATTATTTTAAATATGTGCTAAGCATAGCAAGATGAATCTATAGCCAGAACTTACTAAAATGGAAATGTGTATCTGTCATGGTGATGGAGATGACCATGTGATACCACCAGTTCAGGTGTGGGAACACAGGTGTACACAGACTATATTTTAACCAGAAAGACTGTAATTTGATGTGCCATTTTGTGCTTTATACTTAATGAAGGTAAGGTGTACATGATGATCACTGGTAGAGAGTTAGGTGTGGAGTTTTTCCAAGCTAGCCTTTTCAGATGGCACTAAATGTGGCTCCTCCATGAGTTTTCTGTTTCATGTTGTATAGGTTCTTTGTATTTTGAAATTTGCTCTTCTCCCTTGCCTTCTCATACCACACTCCTGGTTTTCCATTTATACCTCATACTTCACCTGTTTTCCTTGAAAACAGTTGATCCCATTGCGAAGTATATTTCCTATGGTATCATGTCACTTAACCCTTAAAGCAACTCTTGAGAAATAGGTATGTTTATTATACCAATTTTACAATGAGGAAATGGCTTCAAAGAGGTAAAGCCAGGGTGAGATTGCTTCCGAGGGGTAGAGCCTAGATTCAAATCTGGGTTCACTGACTGAGCAGCCACGCTCTTAACCACTGTGCTTTCCTGAAAGAGCAGCGCTTGAGGCAGCACTTCTAAGGGCCGAGTTTTGAGTCCTGCCTCGTATTGGCTCAGAATCATAACATAGAGTCAGTCCTTGATACCAAGAAGCTCAAGTTTTGCTAAAGATTGACCTTCCTTTTTTTCCATAGAAACAACCCCGCCTAACACTTAAGGCCCTCCTAATAGTTGCTCCTGCTTTGTTGTCTGTCAGTTCTTCCCGTGGGGACCTGTACCCGAGCCAGCCCCACTTCCTTCTTCCTTATTTTTCTCCCGTCCTCTTGGTTCTGGGTTTGCCTTTGTGCTATTACCTCAGGCTGGAAAGCCCTTTCTATCTCCCGTCCCCGTCCTCTCTCTAGGTCTAGCCCAGCAACCTCCATGACTATTTTTTAACCTTTGGCAGGCCAGTTTTGTGTTGTTCTCTGGCTACTTCCTCTGTAAATATCTTGGTTCCCCAGCTAGAATTTAGACTCCTTAATGGCAGGGATTTTTTTTCCCCACTTATTTTCTCTCCCACTTTTCAAGTACATGTCACTATTACAGTTGACTTTATTCATTCCAAGTGCTTAGTAACTCATGTTCTATATCAGAATTGCCTTTTTAATTGTTACCTTTGTCTACCTTACATTAAAATATATTGTTCTGGTGATGCCTTACCGTATATATTAGCACAAACTTTATAGAACAAGGACTTGACAGATACTGACTAATAGCGAACACATGGGTCGCAGCACGTGAGCATCTGGCTTATGTATGGTCTCAAAACCGAGAAAAGCAAAAAACAAAAAAACTCTCAAGTTGGCAGCCTTCACCTTGTTCAAACTGGAACTTAGTTTCCGCTCAGAAAAGGAGGAGGAAAGGGAAATTGGGAAAAATGAAAGAGAAATAACATCGATTCTCAGCTTTTCAGCTTACAAAACCTCGGGATTTGAGGATTGTCAAAGGACAGTTTAAATATATTCACATTTCCCTTCACCATCCCTGAGAAAGATCGACACTCCTTGTTCTATAAATTTCAATTAGCTAAATGTTAAGTATTGAAGTGAGAATTGTCTTATTTTAGATGAAAAGCCATTGGCTTATTAAGTGAAACTTTTAATGTGTAGTCATCTTTGTACAGATAAAATACTGATCTTGGGAAAGAGTATTTTATTTTGAAAGAAAAGAATTTTTTAAGGCTCTCAGTTATTTAAACTATTTGAAAGCATAGTCTTAAAACCTGATCTACCCTCCCCCTCCCTGTTCCGTTCTTAGATTCTCTTCCTGGACATTCAGTTGCCCTCTGTTTAGCTGTTGCCTTTAAAAGCAAAGCAACCAATGATGAAATCTTCAGCATTCTGAAAGATGTACCAAACCCTAACCAGGATGACGATGACGGTAAGGGAATGAAATATTTCTTGAGTGGAACTTTGTATAGGCCAGGATAGAGCATTAACATAACTCTGACAACATGAGCTCCTCTTAAATCTCATTGGATGCCCAGAAGGCAGTGTATTCCTTTGGCCTGTTCATCTTGTCAGTTGTTCCTAGAACCCAGGTATTTTCTCCCTTATATAAAGAGATCCTAACATCCTTATAAAATAAATAGCTTGCATTAAGTATATAAAATAAAAACAAAGTAAAATCATACTGTTATATAATTCAAAGATTTTGAAGCATACCTGCTTTCACTTTAGAGAGGGTCGTGAACAGGAACACTTGGCGTATTATAAAGTTGGATGTTTTCTCCAAATTAAGCTATTATAATAAGGTTTAACATTGACCGAGTATGTACCATGTAACTCCAACAAAAATCCCTACTTTTGGTAGGGGAGGCGAGAGTGGGAAAATTGTCAAAATAATTTATAAGTTTACTTGAATCAATAAATGGGTAAGACAAGTGATGAGAGGGATTTGTTTGAAAACTACAATAACAAAAACAGTGTGGTACTGACACAAAAAGAGACAAGTCAGTAAAACAGATGAAAGTCTACTGGGACATCTGGGTAACCATTTCAAGAGAAAATTTTTTTAGATCTGTATATAAGGACACATGCATAGAAAAAGGGCTTAATCAAAATAAAACATTATCTTTGGTTTTTTTTATTACTAGGATTTTGTTTGGGCTTTTCTAAGACACGATTTTAGAGAAAGCTTAAGTCAAAATGATGGTATTAAATGTAGACATCATCAGACATCTTAGGATGTAGACTTAAGTTTAGCATTTATTGTATTTTCTTTTTTTTTAGATTTTATTTATTTATTTTTAGAGAGGGGAAGGAAGAGAGGGAGAGAAACATCAATGTGTGGTTGCCTCTTGAGTACCCCTCAGTGGGGACCTGGCCCACAGCCCAGGCATGTGCCCTGACCGGGAATCGAACCAGCAACCCTTTATTTCGCAGGACAGCGCTCAATCCACTGAGCCACACCAGCCAGGGCGGGTATACTGTATTTTTTTGTATTAATGTATTTATCTTGCCACTTACGAGAGGTATGAACAAGGAAACCAATGTGGTATTTGTAAAAGAAATGTAACATATAGAGAAATTAGAGAAACACCCCAAAAAATGAAGAATTAAAATTATGCTTAGTTTTATTTTTTGAGTATTTGAAATCCGTGGTCTTTTATTGTCTGTTAGTACTCAAAGATGTTACATGAATGTCTGACTTAGTATTTGGATGTGAGCGTGCCATCTGTTCAGCATACCAGGGGAGGGACCAAGGAATTGCTATACTTATATTGTCCTAACTATCTAACTGTGGAATATTTTTCAGATGAAGGGTTCAGCTTCAACCCATTGAAAATAGAGGTCTTTGTGCAGACTCTGCTACACTTGGCAGCCAAATCGTTCAGCCATTCCTTTAGTGCTCTTGCAAAGTAAGTGTAACAACAACACACACCATTTCTTTAGGTTTTAGAACTTTGCTTGATAACAACAGTGTAGTCATTTTTACCTGAAATTACTGAATATGAAGATCTTAAAAATAGTATTACAACTTGATACAGTGGGTTTTCATTTGTGGTGTCTAAACTCCTGTGGCTTTTGTCAGTCTGCATGTGCAGCTTGCATATACACATGGAATGTGTGTTTTTTTCATATAGACCTTTAGAGGGACTAGTGAAAAACTTGGGTCCATAGGATAGTCATATATATAGCAAAGAAGCTCCCACCCTGTCTAGGCATCTTTCTAAAGGAGGTTAAGCAGAAATGAGAGCTGACCATATTCTGGGGAGCCACCCAAAGGTTGGATCTAAAGACAGGGCTTTCTAACTTGTCAGATAATATAAAAGAAGCAAGAACATACAGATATTCCTCCAGCCAAACAGAGAAACTGGGCTGCTCACCCCATCTCATCTTCTAAGTCTCTATATTACCTGCAGGGTTCCCACAGAAGGAGAGTCACATAGGATACACCACCTGTGAAGCTGGTTCCTTAGCCCTCACCTATCCTTCGATACACAATAAACTGTGGTCCCAGGCTAAGATTTTGTGACAGATTCCATGCAGACTATGAATTCTTAATCATGCCTCTTCTATCATTAATGGTTAACATTTGGTTATTTTGTATTTACATATTGCACTGTAAGTTGCGGAATACTGAAAAGGCCCTGAACCATTAAAGTGATTAATGAATAAGTTTTTATGTGTTATTTTTTCCTCCTCCTATCAAAAGGTTTCATGAAGTCTTCAAAACCCTAGCTGAAAGTGATGAAGGAAAGTTACATGTTCTAAGAGTTATGTTTGAGGTCTGGAGGAACCATCCACAGGTAAAAACTAATTAGATATGTTGAGGCTCTGACTGAATAAGTTTAAAAATAAGGCTATTCTTACTATTGTTTTAGTTTGTAAAACATGAAATTTGTCTATAGAATGGCTTTAAAATCTATATTTTTAATGCTGTAGAATTAGAAGCAAGTATTGTTATTTGGTTTAGGACTATGATATCTTAACACATTTTAAATAGTAAGAATGTGTGTTGCTTGAAGAGTCTACCAATTGGGTACAAAATAGTTATGTAGTCTATCCAATTTCTGCAAACACACCCCAGATTTCCCAGTCTCAATATATTATTTTCATGCCATGTGTATAAAGAGGCATTTAAATAAATTGCAGAATATATTTAAGACTTTTTATGATAAAACACTTATATTTTTAAATTTTAGGATTCAGTGGCAATTATATATTTTTGTAAGTATTATGTAAAAAATCTGTTAAAGTTTGTGCTACCATTCAGAGTGTTTTTGTTCAGCCTTTATTGGTGTTGTAGTATTCTTACAGCAAATACCAGGGCCAAGCAGAGGGCAGAATAAGTCTTAAGACCTAGTAGTCAAATTGACTGCTCCATAGCCACTGGAAATGAATTTCACAACCCTCATATTTTACTTTGTAGCATTAGGATTATTATGACCTACATACAGGTGTGATTTACCCTAGTAATTCTTCCCTCATTGTAGATGATTGCTGTGCTAGTAGATAAGATGATTCGTACTCAGATTGTTGACTGTGCCGCAGTAGCAAATTGGATCTTCTCTTCAGAACTATCTCGTGACTTTACTAGGTAATGTGAATTACTTTACAAAGTTCATATTCTCTGAGGATCGGTTTTCATGTGGTATCTTATACATGAGCTCCAGAGTTTGATCCAAACCAGACTGATATTAATATATACTAATGGTCTGGTAGGACTTAAGATACCTGGACAGTGGAAGTACAGTCAGTCAGGCTGCAGCATCTCGGAGGGACGCACATGTATGTAAGTTGAATCAGGACTCACCCAGCCAAGCGGAAATGCTGATAAGGGCCCAGACAGACTATTAGGAGAGAAGATCAGGCTGTGTGTCAGGGTCTTGGCTGGACAGTGGAATATGGGATGCACAACAGGAACTGGGAGAAACCAAAGCCACAGTAGATTAAGCGCACGTCCTTGGAGAGCCTGAGGGAAGCCTGGTGGACACCCAGGTGTCTGTGAGGGAGGGAGGCCTCACCTTGATCATAAAAATCCTAAATTTAATGCAAAAGATTCATTCTAGACCCATTCCCCCAAAGGAAAGAAACTTTCATTAGGCTTTGTTCTTATTAATGAAGTTGAGTCCCCAGCCTTTATAACTGATCGGGACTGGGACAAGCAGAAGTTGACACAAAACAGGAAACGAAGGAAAATTACTTGCAAAGACAAAAATCCACCACAACCTTTATCCTCTTCATTGTGTCTGTTACTGGCAGAGGACACTCTTTCTGAAATAAACTGAGTTCTTAGGATGAAAGGGTGTGATCTAAGGTTATCATGCAGTCTGAGTTGGCATTTACAAACGAAAGCAACAGAAAGACGTTCTCAGATTTGCAGACTTTCAGGAAAACTGGCCACCCAAGTATGTGTTAACCATTATCCTGAGTGATTGACATTTGCAGCTCGTTTACTCACACCACCACTGTAGAAAGGGTTACATTGTTCTCTGTATGTCACAAAGTAGAAAGATGTTGCAGAGTGCTTAAGTAGCTTGCCCAGAGTCACACAACTAAGTCCAGAGCCAGAATTCGGAACCATGCATTCTTAAATGGATGCGTTGCCCAGGAGCACTTTCTGTTCTTGAACGCCAAGCTCAACTGTGTCTGACTCTGCGGAGTCTTCTCTGACCACCGCTTCCAGAGGTAAAGTACTCTGCCCTTTTCTCCTGCCTACTAACATTCTAAACTTTGAGTTTTATAAACAGATTGTTTTACTGTCTTCAACTTAAACTGTCATCCAAGTCAAAATTTGTAGAAGGATATTCTCTTTTATGCTATGTCTTGGAGTTAGGAAACCTACTTTATAGACTGAAACGCAGTTAAGAAGCCACTTGAAAATAAATAAGCCACTCATGCAACCAAACATTTTAAAGCCTACAAGGTGATCCCAGTACTTTAGCAATTTGCTGATAAGGTATTTATCTCGTTCTTAAAAGCCCAGTTAGTTTATAGCTGTTGTCAACTAATAGTTTCTTAAATGTTCAAAGGGAATTGGCTGACTGTATGCTAGTTAAATGTAAAATGAGCCTCAGATTAGGTTTCCAGTTTGAGAAAATTCCAGTATATAGCGTTTAGAAAGAATATTTAATTTTGTTCTTAATGTTTTTTCTGGTTTGCCATTTCATTTCAGTGAACATACACACATCCCTCAATGTGTGTCTAGTGGGTGACAGAAGTAAGAAAAATGACAAGGACTTAATTGCCTTTGGGAAGCTCCCCTGAGTCTAATGGGTAGCGATAGATGCTCAAGTGTCGGTGGAGCTGTAGGACTAACACTGCCGAAAGAGTGGAAGGCTGTATTAGACCTGAAGAATGAGTAGCTTATAAAAGCTGAGAGGTCTTATTTGCTATAAACATAGTTTAACATACAGTAACCTACAGAAAAATACCATTTTTCTTTAGATTGTTTGTTTGGGAAATTTTGCACTCCACAATTCGTAAAATGAACAAACACGTTCTGAAGATCCAGAAAGAGCTAGAAGAAGCTAAAGAAAAACTTGCAAGGCAGCACAAACGGGTAAGTCTTGTTTCAATTAATAGGAGGTCAAAAAGGTATACCAGAAACTCTTGAGAATATTCAGTTCATTACCTTGATGGGAACTTATTTTTTTCCTGAGGCCAAATTATGTAGAGCTGCTTATAGAGGTGGAAGAAGAGGAAGAATGTGGGGGTCTGTTGCTCTCTGTTCTACTGCCTCATGAGCCCGTTGAGGAACCCACAAACTGTGCTTTTCTGAAGTTCACCGCCTCTGGATGAGCTTCATGTGCATCGTTCCCTGATGGGAAGAGTGAAAAAGAACACTTATATTTCTCCCAGTCACTGCTGCGGGAGGGGAAGAGGGAGCCAACTGGCAATGTTTACCACTTCACCTGGACCGTGAGAGGAGGGAGACAGTCATCCCCAGGCTTACAAACTACTTCTCATATTAATGAGAAGTATAGTGCTTTGCCATTTGCAGGGGAAGCAGTGAGCTGGCTGTGTCCTGTGATTTAGCATAGTAGTCCTGGTTTCTCCGTGACAGTATTTTCCAGTGTTATATGTATTTACCAGAGTAAATGGCAACAAGGTTAATGACTTACGTGAACTTGTAGCAGGTTCAAGTGCTTCTAGTCTCTACATAGATATACTTGTATGTATGTATATATGTAAACACATTCACGGACCTAAATTACTGCAAGGTAAATGGTGTCATCTCCACTTGATACATGTATCAATTGAGGCTCAGAGAATGTTAAATAATTTGCCCAAGATTACATGGCTTATACGTGAGAGCTAGGATCCGACCCAGGTCTGTCAGACTCCAGAAACTTTCTCTCATGCCACACCATTCCCTATGGATATGTGTATATCCATATATGGTAACCGCTAACCATATGTAACTTTAAAATTAAATACAGTGTAAAATTTAGTTCCTTAGTCACACTAACCACATTTCAAGTGCTCGATAGCCACGTGTGTCTAGTGGCTATTGTGATAGCACAGAATAATGTAACATTTCCCTCACTGCAGAACGGCATGTTGGGCAGTGGTACTCTAGAACTTTCCCTTAGTCTGGTGTTAGGAGAAAACAAACATGTACCTGGTTGCCTAGAATGTAATAAGGCAGATCCCATAACAGGTGGTGTGTTGGAGATAAAAGCAGGGTTCTGTAAAAACCGCGAGGGTGTTCTGATCATCTTGTTTGAAGAGCGGACGCTATTATAGAGCCTTACCAATAAATAGAGTGCCACCTAGAAAGAAATGGGCTTTCCGGGTTTGTCAGTACCTACCTTCTTGCTGAAAGAACCTTGGAATGTAACACCTGGAGTCAGGTTCTGGCTCTGCCACCTGCTGCCTGTGTGACACTGGGAAAATCATGTAACCTCTGGGTCCATTGCCTTATCTGTAAAATTAGGACTCTTCTTCTGCCTTTAAAAAAAAAAAAACCTAAGGAAATGGTCTCAGTTCTTCAGGATGAACTGGAAGGGAACTGTTAAAGCTTTAATGGAGGTTTGTGGAGCCCATCAGCCCATCATTGCCATTAGTCTCTTAAACAATCTGCTGAGAATTATTACATGTCAGCTGTAGCCATTTCTAAATTGTTACAAGGGTGAGCAGCCTCTGGCTCTGGAGCTACATAAAGGCCTGCCCAGACTTTCTGTGTCGCCCATTAGAGGATGAAAGATTAGCAAGCTGCCTCTCTGTTACTGCTTGAATAGTCAAATAATGATTGATTGGAAAGCATTGTTAGTTTTTCATTGGTCTACTTTGTTGAATACAGAGTTAGCAGGGTTATAAGAATATGCTATCTGTCCTCATTGTTTGCAGGTTCTATTTTTACAAACTCACCTACTCACTAAAGTTTATTTGTAACCTCAAAATCAGTACTCATGGTGCTTCCCTGGTCATTGGCAGACAAGTGGAGAGCAGTGGGGATTTTGAGTTGCCCAATAGGCTCGTTCCCGGCTAAGATGGACCAAGGCACTGTCTGCCTTTGTTATGGTTCTCCTACTATTTAAGATTGTTCTCTCCATGATGTTATTTAGTGCTGCATTATTTGTGCTTTTTGTTTTCACATGTTACGCTTTTTTGGGGGGCCGGGGGGGGGCAGTTGATTTCACTGTTTAAAATGGCCCCAAGCACAGGACTCAAGGGCTGGCTAGTGTTCCTGAGCACAATGAAACCATGATGGGCCTGACTAGAAAAATCTGTGTGTTAGATATGCTTTGTCCCGGCATGCATTATAGCTCTATTGGTTGCCAGTTCAGTGTTCTCGAATCAACAATACACACCCAGAAAAAGGAGGACATTCACCAATGTGTACGGCTCTCCGTCAAGCAGTAAAGTAACATCTGTGATGTGGGATGAGCTATGGAAAAGTAGCTACATTTATGGATTTAAAAGGTGACTGATTTATAAAGAAGTGTAATGGACAGCATTTTTGAGGCTGAAAGCCAAAGAAATTTAGTCATGTTACAGAGGGTCAGGAAGTGTTAAAGCCTCTTCAGCTAGTGTTTTAGTATAAAGAAATACTGTATATAATTATTTGTAAGACATACATTAAATAAGAGATCTTCAAACAGAAATACGTATAAAACAAGGCTATATATTGATCAGTTGATGAAAATGTGACAAGAGGCTCCCCAAGAACCTAATTCTGTATTTCCCTAAGGAGCAGTGGTTCAGTATTAACTAATCTGGGCTTCACAGCTACTTCAGAAAATATCGCTATGATGAATAACAGGACTCAAGTACATTTTCCATGTACTTAAGCTCAGTTGTTTTCATTTTGACCGGAGGAAAAAATATATTACACGAAGAACCTCCCTGATTGGGTTGTCTTGTAAAAGGCATAACTCATTTCTGCTTTATAGCAAACATTCCCGCTGCCATCACCCAAGTGTCACTAAATTTCTCTGGCCCTAGGACGTGTGTGTGTGTGTGTTTGTGTGTTTGGGGTGATGGAATGCTTTCCCTACAGAATATGTCTTCAAATAGTATTTGACCAGATAAAGTAAAATTTAAGCCACTAAAATTTTAAACAGTATTTTCCTTTTGTTCCTTTGCATTCTGAAGAGAAGTGACGGCGATGACAGAGGCAGTGACAGGAAGGATGGGGCTCTTGAGGAGCAAATAGAAAGATTGCAGGAGAAAGTGGAATCTGCTCAGAGTGAACAAAAGAACCTCTTCCTTGTCATATTTCAGGTACGTTGGCTTGGGACATTGACATGTAAAAAGAAATAATACATTTATTTAGTTTTTAAAATGTTATTTTTAGTAATAAAAGTACTAAATGCACATTTATAAAAGTTAAAAAATACAAAAACTTACAAAGGAAATAAAAGCTCAGTACTTGGAGGGAACTGTGTGTACACCCGAATCCCGTGCTGCTCACTGAGCACTCCTGGCATGAGCATTGCTCCATGCGTTAAAAGCGGGGTGTGTTCATGTTAAATGCCTCTCACGTAATTACTCCCAACTGTTGATCATTTAGATGATGGTTTTCCCTCCTGGTAAACATTTTTGTGCGTAGACTCCTGTTAACATTTTCTGATTATGTCCTAGCTAAGTAATCTAGACATTAAAGGTCTTCACATAGTGCCAAAAAGGATGTGCTGACTCGCATTATCACTAGTGTACCTTTCTAGACAGTATTTAGTGAATTACAGAAGTTACACACCATAAAGACAGAGTGGAACAAACAACACCTTTGAAGTCTCTTGGTCAACAGTGTGATCGTTTCTGAAGAATTCACTCTCTAACACCTCTAACTTTCCAGAGGTTTATCATGATCTTGACCGAGCACTTAGTACGATGCGAGACTGACGGGACCAGCGTGTTAACTCCGTGGTATAAGAACTGTATAGAGAGGCTTCAGCAGATCTTCTTACAGGTTTGTGAGAAACTTTGATTAGATAGTAAACATCACTGTTCTTGGCCACAAAGATATTCCATGTTTTGAAATCAGATTTGTCAGGAGGTTAGGTAATATCCATAAGGCCTTTAGTTCATGTACATTTGCTTCTCCTGCTCCTCATCAGAATATTTAGGACTTAAATTGGTCCTATATCACTCAAGACTCCTAACTGCCATTGTCTTTGCTAGAAAGCCTAGCTGTAATACAAAATGTAGAGGAAAATGCTCAGAGAACTGTAGTTACATTAACAATGGAATGTGACAATGTAATGATAAACAGTGCCCACAGAAGCAAGGTTACATTAAAGACTGGTAGGAGAGTGGACCTAATTCTTTGTATCTTCAAAAAATAACAGCCCAAATCCTCATTTATTCTAGAAGTTATTAAATTCGAAGTCATAAATGGAAAAAGGTTCTTTAAGCCTCCAAATAAAAGTTCTCTCTAGATTTAACTATTGCCAGTTAAAGCAGGCCCTAGTCCTTTAGGGAACTCTGAATATATTCAGGGTGCACATAGAAGAGATTTTTCATTTTCTATCACTTTTTCCACATAAGCTCAATACGTAACTAATTTCTAATAGGACAGATGAGCTATTTTTAAAAGTAAAAAAATGAGGTTTGGGTTTCTTATTTTGTGGACTGTTTAATGGATCACTGGCTAATTCTGTTAATTTTTTTTTTCCTTTGCAAAGAGATTATTTTTGGTTAATGCTCTAACCAAAAAAGAAAATGATTCCAAAATATTTCTTCTTCTATTTCAGGGACCATGTTTAACTGTAACAGTAGTAATTGTGCTATTGCTATTTGTAATATATACCACCTTCCCTTTAAAAAAAGAGAAGTCTTCCTAGGTCAGTCCCTATCTGGGCTATTTTTAAGGTCATACCTGTGTTTTGTCCTCATTAGGGGAGAGAGACCCAGCCTAACCTGGTCTGTGGTAGTGATAGCAGCAGGCACTGTCTTGAACCATGAATTGCATATTCATAGAAGCTGGTCAGGACTGGGTTTTTATTTAAGTTACTGAACATCCTTTTTTTCCCCCTCATTTCCCTAAATTTTCTTAATGTTGGGGCTTTTCAGGGGCCAGTTATTTATAACCACTTTTTTCCCCTACAGCCCCTTCCTATCCACAGCTTGGGTGGGCTACTAAGGGGGATATTCTTCTGCAAGATTGCTTTTGTACTGTTTTTCTTGACCTGACGCCCCCCCCCCCGCCCTTTTGTATCCACAGCATCACCAAATCATCCAGCAGTACATGGTGACCCTGGAGAACCTGCTCTTCACTGCTGAATTAGACCCTCATATCCTGGCTGTGTTCCAGCAGTTCTGTGCCCTGCAGGCCTAAGGGTGATTTTTTTTCTCCTCATGTCAAGATTTTTTAAAACTCTCATTTGTCTTATTTTTGATGGTTTGAATGCTTGCTTTCTTGTAGCATCCTTTCATTTTCTAAAGGAAACAGAAAGAGGACAACAGTGAAGAATATGGCACTGATTACCTGTACTTGCCCCTATAAAGCAAATACTCCTAATGACAATGTGACAATATCCATAGGATGTATTATATACGTGACATACAACTTTTCTGATTGACATTTTTTTCTCAAGGCAGAAAAGATAACTGATTTGAGGTATGTGAACACTAGAGGTCAAACTAACAGAGTAGTATACAGAACTGATGGGTTTATTACCAAATAGCATAGCTTTTCACAGCTCGTGGATAAACTTAACATGGCTAAAATAAAACTAAAAATATGTTTTTTAAACTGGTCTTTCATGTTTTATCATCTCAGTCTACTTTAAAACTAGTGATTTCTAACTGATTATGTCATTTGAAATTTTCCTTTAAAACTAACTTTCTGAAGTGTTCTATTTTAAGATACTAGTGGTTATTGTAAAAAAAAAAAAAAAAGTGTTAGACTAGCAGTTTCCAAGTTTGAACATAAAAAAGAAAAACTTTAAAGATTCCCAGGTGATTTATATTATTTTAAAAATTTAACCACAATCTCTGTGGGTAGATCACACATTATTAGTTCTTAAGGCTCTGCAGGTGATTACAATGTGCAGACAAGTTTGGAGACTTACCTTAAACACCCTGCTCATTTCCTCTAGAAGTACAAGATTGGCTAAGACTACTTGAGTTAGAGTTAGGTTTGGATTTTGTTTCTATGGAACCTAGTCCACGTAATACTAATTCTTGAGCCTGTTTCCTATATGGTGTTGAGGCGTAACTAAGATAATAAATGAGAGTGCACTGTAAAATAATACACAAGTTTAAGGGATTATCTGACATTTCAGATTTCTAGCACTTTTAGACTTTTTCATTAAATCTTAGAAAAAATATACAACTGGTAGTATTTTTGAGCATTTGTACAACATAAGTATCTTTTTTCTTACGACATCATAAGCATTTTCCTTATTTACATGTGATCTCTTTGGTTTACCATACATTTAGTGTCTCTAGAATGTATGCTACTCAACAGATGGAAATTCCTAGGATTTTTAAATACCACACCATTTAAAACAAGAAATGTGTTACTCACAAGATTAAAGTTGCATAGCAAGACACTAGCAGAAAGGCGGCTAAAACCCAGGTTCTTGGCTAAGTATTCTTTTATTTATACTCTTCTTCCTCATATTGCAGTTTGGCTAATTATACTTACTTGATCCAAATTCTAGAGGAATTTCTAGGTTTTCGTTTCCTTTCTCTTGGATCCCCCTCCTTCGTGTGTAACGGTTGCTTCTAACAACTTCACTGATACGACCCTGCTCGATCCCAGTCTGGTGGCTAAGTATATGAAAAAACTGAACTAGAGACTGAATTTCAAAGAAATGAGAGTGCAAAAGAAAACATTGAGAAATTGCTTTTCCCACTAATGAAGCTCACACACACAAAAGAATGGCATGCCACTGTACATTGTACCTTGGGGTTAAAAATCCATCTGTTAAATTGTACCAATGCCGTTTACCATCCTTTTGTCAAAGTGAACATATATTTTGTGTTCTCTGATTCTAAATCTCCCTTCGAGGAATTACTCAGGAAGTGGTTCATATAAGATAAGTTTGCTTTTCCTGGATAAATATATAGTAGTGATTTATGTAACTTGCCATCCTGGGTAGAGCAGACCTGGCTGTCACTGACATCTGGATACCAGGACTGTCTTAAATTGATGAAGGCAAAGAGTGAATAGAACCATATCAGCTAGACAACCTGTAACTGTACTGGTCTCATGGCAATGTGCTCATTAATAAGAGACTATTACATGCCAAGTTCTATAGATTCATAATATTCAATTTTCATAAGTTTTTAAAGAGGTGAATTATTATGGCCATCTGACAGCTAAAAACAGGCCCATGGAATAACTTACCCAAGGTCCACAGCTAGTAAGTGGAATCTGAACCTAAATCCTTGTGCTCAAGGGCTCCTCATCTCCCAGCGCCGCAGTGCTGTTGTCAGCAGCGTGAACCCCTAAGATACTCTGATGTCATCAAGCTGGAAGTTTTTTGTGTGTGTCCCAAGACGATCTTGCTGCCCATTCAGAATCAATTTTTACTGAGCTGTAATACTTAGCATAGCATATTAAAAAATAACACAAAAATATATTAAACATTTCTATATTGACTACTTACATAGAGAATAATTAGTAATCAGTGTCAAGCCTTTTTGGTTTGACTTGTTTTGACTTTCGCCTTTCTTTAAGCATAACCTCCAAAAGCTAATCTAGAAAGAAAAATGAAAATGTATAAACTTCGTCTTCTATTTGTAGCAGTAGGATAAAAATAACTTGAAAATATCCAGTTTATCTTAACTTGAATTTGTTTTCGTCAAAAAAAATAAATAATGCATAAACCCTGTAGTCAGACATACTGGATGAAATGCTCTTCATTTCATCCTAGCTGTAGCTATCTTGTAACCCTTTTGAGACAGTGAGGGAATTTTGACTAGCTAAATGTGGTCCAGGTGTCTGGGCTGACATCAGGCTATAGATTATCATTTCAAGCACAGACGCAATTAAGGTAGAAGACCTGTAAGGCACTTAGTATAGTGCTTACCTGGCACATGGTAAGTGTCCAGTCAATGTTAGAAAGTTACAATAAACTTATTATAACTACTGTTTTTCCATTTTAATCCAGATTTGAAATGGACTATCTTGTGACTAATATTAGGGCCTATAAGTAGACCCCATAGATAGAGAAAACATGATCAGTCTCCCACAACTCGTCATTGTTCATTCCTGTAGTTAGTCAGAACTTGTCCCGGCAGTAGCTCCCTGACTGGGAGGCAAATAGTCTGGGAGACCTAACCCAGCCCTGGGTGAGGGTCAACCACCATCCCTATTATTTCTTGGGATAAGAATCCAGTTCAACCAGCTTTTGCCTTTACTAAAGCTTGTCCTCCTACCCCAATCTGAGGTTTGCCTTGGTTTCTTATTTCTCAACTTTAGCTCTCACCTGACGCTCTTGAACCTATTGTACCACTCAGGTCCCATCCCTGGTTCCAGAAAAAATGACACATATTTTGCCCACAACCAGATCTGCTGAGCTTAGATGAGACTTGCTCTTAAGCCTTAACATACATACTTACTACCGAAGCATTATTTATACAAGTATTTTATTCATCTTTAAAGGCTTTTTGGTGAATTTTGAACAGGACCAATCTAAATTTATCTAAAACTAAAACAGATCACTTAACTAAAAATCACATTTTCTCATACGTCAGTTCATGGCCACACACAGTACAAGTCTTCCGGTACATGTCGTCTTCTAAGTTTTCTTCTGGTCCGTACTCATGTTGGTGAGTAACCGTTTCCCTTTTCCATAAACTGCTTCTTACTGCTCGCCGTAATTCTGGGGGGGAAGGGAGAAAGTTTTCCAGTGGTGTTATTCAGCTGAAATCCATCAGGTGTGTGCATGTGTGTGTGTTTAAACCAAATACAGTTTACCTTAACTTCAACAAATCAAAATTGACTATACAAACTTACCTGACCAGGCTGACCTATGAAATTATTCATGCCATTGTTGGAGTAGCAGGAAATGGGAGACTCAGAAATGGAGTATGTGGGTTAGAGATAGCAAAAAAAAAACAAATTAAGAAGATGTGTAAAAGAACAGAATTTGTTTGAGCAACTGACTATGGAAGACATGATGCCACAGCAGGAAAAGGGAATCAACTGGGATGTCTGAGGACAAGGAGTATTTTAAGTTATGTGTAAGTCAGAAACTGCTTCTTTAAGAGGCACGTCAAGCTTTGCAAGAAAACGAGAAATCCAAGAAGTCTGTCACTATGCTAATGTTTCATCTTAGGTATTTTTCTATTAAATTCTTTATCTGTCTCTGGCTGGTGTGGCTCAGTAGACTGAGTGCCGCCCTGTGAACCAAAAGGTCACTGGTTCAGTTCCCATTCAGGGCACATGCCTTGGGTAGCGGGCCAGGTCCTCAGCTGGGGTGTGCGAGAGGCAACCAACTGATGTTTCTCTCCCTCTCCCCTCGCCTTCCCCTCTCTAAAAAAAATAAAATCTTTAAAAATTAAAAAACATTTTATCTTATGAAATGAGCAGTATTTTAGGAGAGGAACTGCTAATAATTACTGTGAAGTATAATCTAAATATGAGAATCATAAACTATTAAAGCTAGAAAGAACCATAGAGCTTTTATTTTACTTCATTTTATTTTGCATGTAGGGAAACTGAGCAAAGATAGTGTGTAAATCCAGGTCATTTGTTCCAGTGTTTACAACTTTTTCCACTTGGTAAGAATTAGCAAGCTAAAAAGTTCTCAGTTTCTAGTTTAATGAACAAAAAGCAACAGTAATTGTTTACAGTTTTTCTATTCTGACCAGTGGTCCATCAAGCCCAGAACTGCCGTTGACAGCAGCACAACTTAAGGAAGAGTATGATGGTTATCTATCAACCGTAAGAATCAACGTACACCAAGGAATCACACATTTTTTAAAATCTGAAATAATGTCAAAATAGTACCTGAATTTACAGGGCTGTATATCAGGCACTGCTATAAGCACTCTATAAAAAACATTTAATCCTCACAATTCTTTGAAATAAGTACAACTAGCATCCCGGTTGTATAGGTGAGAAAACTAAGGTACAGAGAAGTTGGGTAACTTGTGCCATAGGTCAGTCAAACAGCTGGCTGATGACAGGCAGAGTCTACCACGAAGCTGTGCTGCCTCTTAATACCTCCAGTAGGAAAGCACTTTATCTGAGGTGATTATTTTCAGGCTTCAACATGCACACCTCAAGGTAGTTTATAAATTAGGGAAAACCACGTTCATCTAGACTCTAATTTTTATTCCTATATTTTCTCATCTTCTGAAGAACCCTAATTTTTCTAGATACCTGAAATGCCCTCTATCCTTTTATTATTTTACTTTACCTTAGGACAGTTTATAAGTGAATGAATAAATAAAATGAATGAATTATGTACTAACCGGAACTGCACAGGTGCCTCGTGGTTTTAGGAGACAGGAAGATGTCTCTTGTTTGAGCTCCAGTACCTACTTTTTCAACTTTGTTCTGAAGGTATCCTGGCCACTTTTCCTTTATTGCACCACTGAGAAAATCTCTCAAAATCTGACTGCATCCCAATCACTGCTAAGCTAATCTCTGCCTAATGTGAGCATTTTCTGAATTTAGGAAGAGGGAGAAAAAAATTAACACTAAATGAATGCTCAAAAACAGAAATCTAGTTTATTAGCCATAATTGGTCGTATCTTTAGTATTTACTAGATATTTCTGGGAAAATGTGCTACAACGCAAGAAAGCACTAAAAACTGATGTTAGTCATTTTCTTGCCCTTGTTTCCCTTGAACAATCCAGTCCTAAAGCCATCATTAAGTAGAACAAGTAAAGCGGGCATCTGTGGCCAAGTAGGGGAGCCCGAGGAAGGTAAGAAGTATCTCCCTACAGAGGAGGCAGCGACAGTGATGGGAAACTAGTTACATACAGGGGTATTAATCAACTGACTAGGTTAAGGATAATGGGAATCTGGGTTCTCACTAACAGAGAAGCAAGTTACAAATAAGGGAGAAATACAGAATGAACCCTAAAGTTTTGGGTTGAATGGGGTTCATCGGTGTGAACTCAAGGTTTCAATTTATATATATATATATATATATATATATATATATATATATATATGAATTGTTTGCATATATATATATGCAAACATAAAATTATAATAACTACACAAGTGTTTTGTGTAGAAAGCAGAAAGGAGTGCTCAATGAATGGTGAAAACACGTCAAAAGTACAAAGGAGCTAGTCTGAAGATACTCCTGTTGGCCCAAACCTGAGACAATCTGAGCACCGAAATAAGGACAGAAATGAGTAATATTGACAATAGGAATTAATGACTCCATACCAATAAGTTAACAAAGGGGGAAAGGATGCTGTAGAATTCTGGCTTCTAGCTGGTTAAATTCAGAGGGAGTGCTGACGTTAGAAAATTTTTGCAACCATCATACTTAGGACTGGTTCAATCAAGAACCATCCATGGATGGATGCTAAATTCTAGAGGAAGTGTTCAGGAGAAGCAAGATATTTGCAGGGCCTTTTAATTTTTTTCCTTTATCAAACCAAAAATAAATATTAATATCACCATTGAGGACAGATGGACATCATACGCCTCCAGATGTGATGCCCTGAGAAAGACACATCATTTATATGCTATCCCTGAAATGTGTATTCTGAATCTAACCATTGGGACATATCAGAAAAGCCCCAAATGAAAAACATTTCTAAAAAGTCAAGGTGGGAAAAGGGAAGAGACTGTTGCAAAAAATGTCACTGTCATAAAAGACAAAGGCTGTGGAAATAGTCTAAAAATAAAGAAATTTAGAAAGCTGTGGTACCTAAAGCCAATGCCTGATCCTAGGCTGGATCCTGTACTAGTATGAAAAATTATACAGAACATAATTGGGTCAGCTAACAGAACTGCATATAGGTGACAGATTGGATAAAAATATCAATATTATACTTGGATTTCATAAGAGAACATTCCTATTATTAGGAAAGACTAGTATTTAGGGGTAAAGGGTGATGTACGCAGCCTACTCTTAAAGATACAGGGGAAAAAAGGTGTGTGTGTGGACAGTGAATGTATATTAAGTAAATGGCATAAAGTGTTAACAATAGGTAAATCTGGGTAAAGGATATATGCATGTCCTTTGTACTATTTTATGTAAATTTTATGTAAGTTTGAAATCATTTACAAGTCAACTAAAAAGATAGGAACTAGCTTAAAGGGGCTTCCACTGGCCAAATTTGGGACAATGAACATCGAAATAAATGACAGGAATGGACTGTAACACTGATTTGAGAATAAGAATCTATGAATCCAAATGGTACTAAAAATGCTCTTCTTTCCAAAAGAAGCCAAACACTAAAATTATAGAAAGAATAACAAATAAAATCACCATTTATATCCGCCCTAGTAGTACGTAAAAACTGAGTCGGGCAAGAATCATCCCTGTATAATAAACCCACTGAGTAAAACTTAAGGAATACGATGTTCACATAGTGTCCAGAGTCACCCACAGGGAAAAGAGTACCTTCGCAATGAAGAAATCTGCAGACACTGCCTTAACCAAGCCATCGAACTAAGTCTCACTCAGGAGGACTGATACGTGTCTCCTGATGTGACGCACTCAACAACATATCACCTACGAAGTATTCTACCAAAAATGTTGGACCCCAAATTATGAGGAAACAAGCCGCAAATTAAACCAAATGAGGGATATTCTGCAAAACAGACGGCCTGGACTGAAGAGAGGGAGCCTGTCAGTTTACATTTCTGCCTTACTTCACAAGGAGATCGTGGTGCTGACTTGGGTGTTTCCCAGCAACAGGACAAGGAAGATTCACTCCCCATTCCTACCAAAGAATAGTTTTGGAAGGGAGTAGTGGGACCAAAAAAAGCAATTTTCATTTGTATTATGCAGTGTAAAAATAAAATTGTCAATCTTTTAAAGTAAAAATTGTCAACATCATGAAAGATAAAAAGTCTGAGGAACTAAGACTTTAGAGACGCATCATCCTTGAATGGCCCCTGGATCCAACAACAAAAAGCTGGTAAAAACACTGGAACAACTGGAGAGAGACATACACTAGATAGTAGCATTATATTACTGTTAAATTTATTGGGTGTAAATGTTTTTAGTTATGCAGAAGAATGTCCTTTTTTTTAGGAGGTAACATGTTGACTTATTAAATAATCAGTGTCAACAAGTAACTTAATAGTTGAGCGAAATATGTATGTGTGAGAGAGAAGAAAGTATATATGGCAAACTCAAAATCAGGTGAAATAAATTTTTTTTTAAAGATTATGTTTTTCTCATTACCTCATTTAAGCAACTTAAAACTTTGGAAAGTGGGGATTGATGACCTATTGCTGAAAATGAGAAGAGGCAGAAAAGTCAGAAATTTAAGAGTGGGGAAAGAGTCGACAGGCTTTGGGAGCTGAGGAAACCGTGGAGGGGGGTCGGCAGGGGACAAGCTGGGCGGCACTGAAAGCCTAACTGAAGCTGGAAAACAACTAGTTTGCTCTGTTATAGCCTCTTAGTCCCATTGGCCTAGAACTTTGCAACACAAAACTGAACTGACTGCCTCACCTGGAAACTTACTAAAATGCGTAAAAGGTTCAGTCTTGCTACGGATATCCTGAGGGACTGTTTATACTTTTTAGCCAAAGAAGTTTTCCCTTAAATCCTTGTTTCAATGAAAAATTTATGTTCTACCACTCTAAAACATGCATTTTATTTGGCTTAATATCTTAATTTTGCAAAAGAGACAGCCTGTATTCAATGAAACTGAATGCTACTTGTGAGGTAAACTTAGAAGAGAACTAGCTGAGGGAGACCAGATGCTTTTAAATGCCTGATGGGAAGGCAGGAAGTTTTAACAGAAAAAAAAAATCACCAGGAAATGACAAAACAAGATAAACTTTGGTCTTATTTTGCCCTCCGTTAACTGAAGCAGACTAATGGGATGGTGTCCTTCAGACCCTCCTGAGAGAAGCCCGAAAACAGTTATAAATTATGTACAATCACAGGTCCAACATGTGAAATGTCCACATACTTAGAAGGGACCCCCAAATGGAGTTTTTTTACCCACCTCTTTTGGGGGGGAAGTACATAGTAACAAACACTGGAGATTAATTTTTCCTTTTTGAAGGCTAAGCTCTACCAGTGCTAAGTAAGAGAAAGCTGAGTATAATTTAAAGAAAAGCCTTATCTCTGCCTTATTTGTAGAAAGGAGGCATGTGAACCCAAAATGTTCTCTGTATTTACATCCGATAGCAAGGCCAAACTGCACTTTTTGACAACCACTTAAATGGAGTAGCAGTGATGCCATCATTTCTACTTCTGCTCTGCCTCCTCGGATCTGAGAGCTACAACATTTTGAATTTGCTGACAAAATTCTTTCTTGTCTTTCACCTTATCTATATATACATATACCTTATACTATTTATACTTTTAATTTTCTTCTGTAGTAAGGTCAATTCTTTCTCAATCTACTAAAGCAGATCATATTCTAAAAGCAGGGAAATGTAATCTCTTACCTTTCCATAAAGAAGTAAACTTTGTGTCAGCTTCTTTGTGGATCGTAATCAGAAGACCAAGAGAAAACCAGGTTCCAATTTCTTTTCAACTAAACTCTTAGACTTGCTTCTATTCCTCTCTGTTCTGAGCCTTCTGAGCAAACTGCATAGTAAGCTCCTCGTTTCTAATCTCTACAGTGTCTACTCCACTCTCAGCCCTTTGTGGCCTGGTCGGGAGGACAGGAACATATCCACCGACCTCTAAAGCAAATCAACAAGAAGAAGCCGCAGTTAAAGAAGGCATCACATTGACCTCCACACATTAAATACCAGAAGACAATGGAGTAATCTTCACACAACAGAGAGAACTTAGGTTTTCGTAGGCAAAAAAAATAGACCATTCGTAGATTTGTAGGGACTTGGAAAACACATCATGCATGTAACCACTTGGAAAAATTTCCTCAAGAGGCATGCTTCTTCCAGACCAGAAAATGAACTGAATTAAAGAAGCTAGGCTGAAAGAGATCTAAGAAAAAATTCAGAACAGATTCAAACTCTTCAAGGATCAGGAAAATCCAGAGTAAGTTTATTTGGTGATTAATAGCAATTTAATATAATGAGAAAAACAGCCAATTATATTTGAGTTTATATATATTTTTAAATATATATAAACCTAAGAAAATTGTGTAAAGCTTAAAAGAAATGTTCTATTCACACTAATATTTAAATTATATTACCTTAACAGAATTTTTATAGTAAAAAAGCATAATAAAATGACACAGATGCCATAATCTTTTATTGTTAGTCAAATTATAAAAATTTAGTCAACCTTAGATGACACCTTGACCAAACTACAGAAATAGTATCAGAGAAAAAAGCCCTTCTTTTAAAATATTCTGCTACTCTGCAGGTACAACTTTCTAATTCCTTTATCCATATATTACTGTCTGCACTAAAATACCAACAGGAAAGGGGTTTAAGGAGGCAGCAGAGAGGGAAGAATCGAGGTGATTCAGGTAACTGGAGTTAACAAAACCCTAGGCTAATTAACATGTAACTGCTTTATAAATATGCCCTCCTCTTTCATGTCCCTTAAGGTGCCTTTTGTTATTTTATCCTTCAAGGCTGTCCTTGATGTTGGAAGACAGGAAGGGCTAGGGTAGAACAGAAAAGATCAAAGGAAGTCTTTCCAGATCCTCTCAATGAGTCCTTGTTGGTATTTTTGAAGACTGGTACAGCAGGGGCTAACCTGGGGAAGACTCTTATGTGGCATAGTTTGCTCTAGGGAACTTCTCTACAAAGCCATTAATGTATGTTTACCGTACCCTCTGATTCTGGAATTGACATTTTAAGTTAATTACGATTTACATATAGATGTACATAAGGATGTTTAAAATGGGGTTATTTGTACTGAAAAACTATGATAAACTTCATCAATGTCCAATAGCGCTTCCATTTTTATAAAATATATTTTTAAAGTGTTTATGCACTGAAAAGAACTGGAAAAACAGACATTAAAATGTTACTAATGCTTGCCTCAGGGTAAAAGAATCACAGGATAATTCTTTGTAGTTACCTAACTTTTCTGCATTGCAAACCTGTAATGAAAATACAGTAAGAAGAAACAAGGCAGCTTGCTTTTTTTTTGCTTTTTGCTTTGTTTTTAAGACATCCGAGCTATCTTCATTCACCCTTCTAAACTTACTCTTCTAAATTCTAAAAACATAAGCAAAATTATTTACTATGGCTAAGAGATTCATTTAAAATGGATCAATTTATAAATGTATTACCCAGAATATACATAAAATACGCACTGTCTATATATACTTTGCGCCACACGAGGACTCTACAAATGCCGTATGAAGAAGGTGCCTGCTTTTGAAGACTTTTTAGGGTTCTATGACAGAGCAAAATGCGCTCTTTGTTCTCTTGTAGCACCCTGTGTTCATCACTATCACAGTACTTATCACACTCTACTATGATTTTTAGTTTTACTGCTCTTTCCCTCCTGAGAAACTGTGACTCCAGCATTTATGTTAACACAGCGCCTGGAACAGAGCTGACACCTTAATTATCGGGTTCATTGATGGAGGGAGGGAGGGAGGAAGACTTAATGCTCATATGCATGGACAAGTAGAGATAGATGGACAAGAGTGGATAGTCTTGTGGATAGACAGACGTATGGACAGAGGAATGAGTGCACCAATGCGGACTTTCACTCCTGAAAGCCTAGCTCCGGTCCCAACACTCTAATAATTACGTAACAGGTCGCGCTACCTAAGTTTTTTATTCATATATAAAATAAAAGTGATTAGACTAGCTGACATTGAAAGTTTCCTTCTAGCTGCTAAGTTAGATTGTAGGACTTAGCCATGATTTTTTTCATATTAAGCAATTAGAGAAGAGTACTGGTGGATATCTTTGTTCTTTATAACCCTACTGGTCATATTTAAGATTGAGTTGATGCCAAATCTTTGACCAGAGATACATCCCGATCCTATATAAAAACAGGATTCACATTAAGATGAGGCTTACATGTTTTTTTAGAATTGCAGTACTGCGAGGTCTGGGTTCAGAGCCTCAAACACCAGCCTACTGAGGACAAACTTCGCCTTTTTTCTTTAATGCATGTATGACAGAACATTCCAGTCTACTGATTACATTACATCTTTAAACACAAAGAACTTAGCTAAAGGCTTTTTGCAAAGCAGTAAACATAGTCCTTTATGATATAAATGTAGCCACTTACCTTTTACTTTTTTATCAAACTTCTTCTGTTTCATTTTTTCTCGGTTTTTCTGTCGAACTTCCTTCGCTTCTTCTAATGCTTCCTGACTACCCCAAACTTCTAGAGCCCTTTTCACAATCTATAACACAGAATCCATATTTAAATTAGTTGAGATTCAGAGTTGTAAATTATAAAGTTGTAGCTATTAAGTCCAGAGGTACCAAAGAATGGTCTAACTCAAGTACAATTTTATAAATACTAATTTTAAATTTAAAATATTTTAAATATTGATAAGAAACAACTCTATTAATATTTCTACCTAAACCTATAAGACCCTTGGTAAATGAATGCTGACTTTGATTGTACTCATAAATAGAAAAGCTGTCCTCTAATTATTTCTCTGACTCGCTCAGCTTTTTTGCTTGAATCAACATACGTCGTAAGTACAGGTAAGTCAGTGGGTCTGATGAGTTTCGGCAAACTCACTCCCAAAAATTTAATTATTAGTCACATCAGACCTAAGTATGACATAACCTCCAAAAATCTCCCATCACAGGAAATCAGTCACTACTCCTGAACCAATAATAGTTTCTATCAGCTTGACTAACTTCTGATCTTTAGAATTTGTGTTTTAAAAAAACTCTGGTAGGTAAATGACCTAAAAAAGTCTTTATTCTAGTTTTAAAACTTTGGATTACATATTTTTACTCTTTATAAAATTTATTTATATTTAGGAGAATAATATACACACTAAGAATCATACTCGGGATATCTCTCATATGTTAAGGGGACTAAAATATCAATCAGTATAGCCAAACTCAAATTTCTTCTTAACATAATAAAATGATATACTCTTATTTCAGTAGTTCTAGAACATATTTTCTACATCCTAACCCTCTGAAAATTCTGCATCACTAGTGTGCTTAACAGTACTTTAACAATTCTGCGTCAAGTGTGGTTCGGAAGAATTGGACTCGTAATGTAAAGAAGTGTAGGAATACCTTAACAAATCTGTTGTACTTGCATTTTCCCTTCTATGTACACACGAGCATGATACATAGCAAAGAAGTATGAAGCCTAAGGGGACTGCTTCAGTAAGTATAAAGGAAAAGCGCCAAGGGGCAGGGAATCATGGGATCGGTTTAATGAGCACTTTTTCATTTTTAATAGTACATAAAATAATGGTGAATCTTCTCATTGATAGTGTCTTATGTTTAATGAAATTCAGTGTATGTTTGGTTTTACATGTGGCTTCTTAATTTTATTTAAAGATATTAGAAGTTTGTAGCAAATTCTAAGTCAAATTGCTCTAAAGCAATGCCTCCCAGTATTTTTTATATAATTGCACACACACAAAAAAACCCCCCACAGTATTTGTACCACTCTGGGATAGATACAGGAGATTATACTGGGGACTGAAGACACCCAGCCTGGGCTTGACAGCAGCCCCAGGTGCTAAGACTATTAAATATCTTGGCACACCTGTAATACAACAGCAGCAAGAGGAGTTGGGAAGATCTGCCCTGGGACATAGTGAAGTTACATGAACACCTGATAGGGTTTCAGATGAGTACTTCCCAGGTGGGGTTAGATTTTAGGTGTTTGTGAAATTCGTAAATTTTTAAAAAAAGATTTTCGGGGATGGGGGGTGGCGAGCAGGAGGCAGGAAAACAGGGTCTGACTCTTACTCCAAGCTTTTTTAGTTTCCCAACTGTACTCCTAACATTACTCAATAGTAACACATAGGCTCCAAAGCGCTGCGCCAAAAAGCAAAATAAGAAAACACGTTACCGTTGTTATGAATGACTATGATTCACATGCAAAGCAACAAAATGCCAAGGATCTTTTTAACTCTCTATGAGCAAAACCCAAACTAATTAGAACTAGTTTCTTGTTAAAACTTCACCTGTTGCAGGGTAGAAAATGACTGAATGTAACTTAGTAGAGACCTGTAATTTTAAGTAGAGTTTCATATCACCCCACTGTGCATGATGAGGATTCTTCTTCACAATAAATTTAAGAGATGGTTCCCTTTTTTCTAAATCACAGTCTTTCAGAAGGTATTCTTGTTTTGCTTCTGTTTTAGTTATAAGTTTGTGTTTATCATCAGCATCTCTGAAAACAAGTTCATTATATAAGTTAGTTACTTAAAATAAACTAAGTTTTCAAACAGCCCAACAACCTCAGGGTACGGATGCCAAAAGGAACATATAAAATACTTTTTCCTGCAGCTCTCATGGTCAAATTAGCAGCAGAAAAATTCTAACAGAAAAATGATTTATCTTTTACATACTCTGAGAAGCTATGCTATCAGCAAATCCATGTTATTTAACATGTTAAGAATTTCTTTTCTACTTAAAGTCCCTCTTTTCCACAAAGGATTTGAAATAACTCATAAGACTACAACAAATATATGAGAACTAGATTCAGTATGTAAGAAAATATAAATTAAAGCATAAAGTTGGGATGGGCAGGGTATAAGGAATATAAATATGCAAGGTCCAACTGTCCCAACATAGTTAAGTTTCCAGATGGCTCTGAGCTTTTCAAAGTCAAAGTAAAAATGGAGACATAGCCAATTACATAGTTCTCATTCATTTGTTCTCTACATGTCGAGTATTGTTTGAGGCATAAGGAATATAGCAAAGAATAAAAAAAGCCTTGTTTTCATGAAACTTATGTTCTAGTAAAGGCAAACATAATGACAGATTAAAGTACTGTGACTATAAAGAGGGTAAAGGAATAGAAATTTTCAGATTGACTGGGTAATCAGAGAAAGTCACTGATAAGGGGACATTTAAGCAGAGCCCTTAAGAAGTCAGAGAACAGCCCTGGCTGGTTTGTCAGTGGATTGAGTGCCAGCCTGTGAACCAAAGGGTCGCCGGTTCAAATTCCAGTTGGGGCACGTGCCTGGGTTCAGGCCAGGTCCCCAGTAGGGGGTGCGTGACAGGCAACCATTGATATTTCCCTCTCTTCCTCCTTCCCCTCTCTCTAAAAAGTTAAAAAAAAAAAAAAAGTTACAACATTCTGAGTAGCTAGAGAAAGAACATTCCTAGCAACTTGGACAGCGAGGGGGCTGTGGTGGCTAGAATGCTTAAAGTAAGTGATGGTGAGGAGTGATGAAAGATATTATCAAAGATAAGCAGTGGCCTTATAATCAATGATGAAGACAGTTTTATTCTAAATGGATTAGAAACCATCAAAGGGTTTTGAGTAAAATGCTATATGGAGACTAACAGTGCAAAAGTGAGGGTGGGGTGGGGGGAGACCTGTTAAAAGATCACTACTGCGGTGGTCCAGACAAGAGCTGACAGTGGCCTAGTCTAAGGTAATAGTGGGAGAGAGGATGAGAATATGGTTTGAGCACAGAGACAAATGGTTTCAGAATTAAACATGGACAGTAGAGAAATAGCCAGTGAGTGAAGCTGGCCTTTAGTGAAGTACTGAACACTGAAGAGGAGGCATAGCTCATGGAGGGGAGACTAAAATTGGAAACACCTTTAAGCTAAATAATTTGAAAGTATCAACTAAAGGAGGGGACAAGTAAACTATACTAAAATTATAATCCTGGAAGATCTTGAAACAGAATGGAGGACTGTTCTTAATTATGTTTCAATTTTAAAAGTACATATATTTTTTAGGCTACCACACAACTTTTTTAAAACTGATATATCAGTTGCTTTCATTTTCTCATGGAAATAAGATTATGTGTGCTAATTCAGTTCCCAAAAGCTATCTACACTTTGAGGAGAGCAGTAATGCTGTGGACCTTAACGTTAATGACACTACGTCAGTGGGGACAGAGCTTATAATTTATAATTCCAACAGGTGCCAGGACATTTCTAGACACCCATGTGATCATGAAACCAGAAAAATCTCCATTCTCTCTAGCTTTCGAAGATTCTACTCAGCACAAGTCAGCAGTGATGCTGAAAAGGCAGGTCCTCCAGGCAGGTGAGGAGATGATCTAGGGCTGTAGGCGTAAGAAGTGTGAATAGGGAACAGACAATAGGGCCAAGTAAGATTCCGAGACAGGATCTTCAGGTGTGAAAGACACCGATGAGACAGACAGTAGGGAACAGGGCAACCATGTGAAGCAAGAAGGGTCATTCTAGGTCAATATAAAAAGAGGATAAAGGCTAGAAGAAGAAAAAGAATGACAGAAGAATGTGATTTTTCCTCATCTGTCCTCTTCCCTGACTGTTCAGGAGAATAAAAAACTGAATGGAAAGAGGTGTTCTGAGAGCACCAGGAGAGGTTTCACTCTCCTCTCATTAGCAGCCCCAGTCCTCTGACTGAGTGTCAACATACACTGAGAGGAGAAAGAAACCGGGATCCGTCAGGAAGGGTTAGGAACCTGCTAATGAGCGATGGTTAAAGCCCCCCAGGCCAGCAGAAAGAAAAAACACTATCTGTGGGAGGACCTGGGGCATTCCTATCTACGTGACATAGCATAACTTTGATAAGCACAAGCTTCCTATATTTCTCTGGCAAAACAGAAATCATGGAAATGTTAGGCAACTCCCCCAAATATCATAATTAGTAAAAGAATATTAAATTCAAATGGATTGTTTTATGATAAGCCTATATGTAAACATTAAACTTTAGCAATTGAGAACATTGTCTGAAATAAGTACCTACCTGCAGTTATCACAAGTTGGCAAATCAAAGTTGTTCATAAGATAAGAATCCATAAATTCTCTATTACATTCTTCACATATTGCATAATCAAATTCCATAACAGGTCCTGAAGAAAAGGTTCTTTTAAGTTTCCTTTTTTTGTGACTAGAATACATTTTCCTCTACCAACAGAGAAAATGGCTGCCTCTTTATCTGTCTTAACCACTAGACTGCAAACTCCTTGAGGGTAGTGACTGTATTTAGCAATACATCCTCGACACCGGGCCCAAAAACCACTCTAGGTAGAGTGAAGCTCGATATTTTTAAGGACTTCAAATACCTAGCTAAGGATGTTTATCCTAGTTCAAGTCTCAGCTTCCGAAAACAACTGTATAGACACATAAAATGGAACAGGACTACTATCTACTTTGATAAACCCACAGCACTTCTGTTGCTGCAGCTAAAACTGGAATAGGTTTCTTTAAGCTGTTATACTATACCACTGACTATCGAACTTTAACTTTTGCAAAGGGTGTGAAAATGTCCTCATGCAGAGGATATATATGGCTATATATAAGTGATTTACCAAAACTTTAACTTATATAATACAGTTACATTCTTTTTTCATGCCAGGTCTCCCTATTTTATACTTTGTAAACTGCTTTTTTTCCCTCCAAACATAAAAGGATGTCCTAAATTTTATCTCTTGGGTTCTAGCCTCTCATTTCAGCCTATCAAGGTAATTTTGAGTACTTACTCTATCAGCTAATATACTGGCTATCTCTGTCCATTATAAAACAACAGAGAGTGTCAACCCTGAGTACAGCAGGTCCTCAAATAACATTTCATTCAATATCATTTCCTTATAACATTGACAAAATGCCACAGAAACCTGACTTGTTTATATCAATTAACCTAAGGTAAAACTGGTTTTGTTTTACATCATTTTGCTTAAAGTCACAGAATCTATCAATAGCGTTAAGTGAGGACTTACTGTACACAAAACACAAGTTCTATTAGTCACTGCCAAACCTGTTTAATTTTTACCTACTAACAAAACTTTAGTACTCTTTTACTCTTATAAACCTAACCTGCTCACTGCCTAACTTATTTAACATCAATTTGCAAAGATTTATGCATGTTACTCAAAATGGCCAACCTAGATACCTATTTTCTGAAAATACACTTTACCTGGCTGATGAACAACTTTTCCAATTGTATGTTCTTTTTCTTCTTCCTCTTCCAGAATGAAGCCTCCTTCTGTGTCAATTATCTTTGGGGCTGCCTTCACATTAGCCACGCCTACAAAGAGTAAAAGTGGTTAACAACTGAACCAGGTAAGCCCATATTTTCCCTTGTTCACAAACAGAAACTTTCCTTTAATTTAATATATGTCAGACAAGACAAGGAATGTCCACTATTCCCACTCTTATGCAACATGATACTAAATAAGGTCCCAGCTAGTACAATATGACAAGAAAACTAAACTGGCATTAAAGTTAGAAAGAAGTAAAACAGTCTTTATCAACAGATGATTTGATTATGTATGTAGAATATCTACAGGAATCTACAATTAGAATTTAAAAATAACACTTAGGAAGAGATGTGTAAAAACTCTATACTGAAACACTACTTAAGACAAATCAAAGACCTAAATAAGTGGAGAAATAAACCATGTATGGATTGGAAGCCTCAATATGGTAAAGATCTCACTTCTCCCCAAATTTATCTATTCAGTGTGATCCCAGTCAAAACCCCCACAGTGTTGGGGAGGGTGGCACAGGGACTGACAGGCTGACTATAAAAATGGAGGACTTCCACTGCCAGATTTAAAGATTTACTATAAAGCTTCAGTAATTAAGACGGTTTGATACTAACATGAAGACAAACGAAGAGATCAATAAAATAGGAAAGAGGGCCCTGAAATAGACACATACATATTTGGTCATTGACTTTATGGCAAAGGCTTTAAGGCAATTCAGTGGGGGAAAAAATCATCTTTTCAATAAATGGCACTGGGATTTATGACAAAGGTGCCACTACAAAACGGTGAGGGGAAAAATGGTCTTCTCTATAAATGAACTTTAACCCTACTTCATACAATATACACAAAAATTGTTTAAATGGATTATAATCTTGAATGTGAAAGGCAAAACAATAAAGCTTCTAGAAGAAAACATAAAATAACTTCATAAACTTGAGGTAGCCAAAAATTTCTTAAACATGACACAAAAATTACTAACCATAAGGTCTTACTTAAAACTAAGAACTTCTACTCATCAAAAGACCTTTATGAGAGTGAAAAGACAGGATGCAAAATGAGAGAAGCTATTGGCAATATACATGCCTGACAAAGGACTCACATCCAGAATACGCAATGAAACCCTGTGAATCAATAAAAGACAAATAAACCAACTTAAAAAAAAAAAAAGACAAAGGACCTGAATAAGGACTTCACAAATGAGGATATCCAAAGAGCCATCATCATCATCAGTCATTGAGAAAAAACTATTTAAAACCATAACAAAATACCACTGCATTCCCACCAGAACACCCAACACGGAAACATTAATGACACATTAGACCAGATGGACTTAATTGATATTCTCAGGACATTTCACCCATAAGTAGCAGAAGATACATTCTTTTCAAGAGCATCCATCACATGGTCTAGGACAGACTATGTTAGACCACAAAACAAGTCTCAATAAATTTAAAACACTGCAATCATAATACCAGACATCTTTGATCATGAAGCTAGAAATAAAGTACTGGAAGAAAACTAAAAAACACACAAACACACTGAGGCTAAATAGCATGCTACTAAACAATGAATGGGTTAACAATGCAATTAAGAAAGAAATCAAAAGATAACCTGAGACAAACAAAAATGAAAACACAACCCAAAAATCTATGGGACACAACCAAAGCAATTCTAAAATAGGTATTAATAGCAATACAAGGCTACAACAAGAAACAATAAAAAAATCAAATAAACAATCTAACCTTACACTTAAAGGAACTAGAAAAAGAACAAAGCCCAATGTTAGCAGAAAAAAGGAAATAATAAAGACTAGTGGAAATAAAAAATCTGAAAAGATAATAGAAAAGATCAACGAATGCAAGAGCTGGTTCTCTGAAAGGATAAACAAAATTCATAAACCTTTAGCCAGGCTCAAGAAGAAGAAAAGAGGGCTCAAATAAATAAAATCAGAAATAAAAGTAACAACTGATACCACAGAAATAGAAAGGATTATAAGGAAATAATACAAACAGTTATACACCAACAAACTGGACAACCGGGAGGAAATGAATCAATTCCTAGAAACATACATCCCAAAGCTGAATCAGAAAAAAACAGAAAACATGAACACACCAATAACTGCTAATGAAATCAAATCAATAATCAAAAAACTTACAACAAATAAAAGTGCTGGACCAGATGGCTTCACAGGCGAATTTTACCAACATTCAAAGAAAAATTAATTCCTACCCTCAAACTACTCCAAAAAATTGAAGAGGGAAGGTTCCCAAACTCATTTTATAAGACCAGCATTATCCTAGTACAAAACCAGACAAAGACGCTACAAAAAAAGCAAATTATAGGTCAATATTCCTGATGAACATAGATGCAAAAGTCCTCAACAAAATATGAGCAAACTAAATTCAACAATACATTTAAAAGATCATACACCGTGATCTAATGGGCTTTATTAGTGGGATGCAATGTTGATTAAGTATCTGTAAATGATACACCTCATAAACAGAATAAAGGATAAAAATCATATGATCACATAGTGGATGCTGGAAAACATTTTACAAAATCCAGCATCCATTTATGATAAAAAACACTCAGCAAGATGGGGATAACGGGAACATACCTCAACATAATACAGGCCATATATGACAAACCCACAGCTAACATCATACTCAAAGGTTTTCTTCATCATAGCCCCAAAATGCAAACAACCTAAATATCCATTTAAAAAAAAGTACCGCATTCTGCCGTGTATAATGTAATGCGTACCCACACTTTTCTGTGCGTCATACATGGGATTATTATGCCTATTATCATACCCATGATATATAATCATTATACCCATGTATAATGTGCATCCTTATTTTTCCCTCAAAAATTTGGGCAAAAAATGTGCATTATACACAGCAAAATACATTAAAAACTGTGGTATAATAATACAAAATACTATTAAACATATAAATGAACAAACTACCAACACATGCAACAATGTGGATGAATCTCAGGTATTATGTTGAGCAAAAGAAGCCAGGCACTGTGATTCCACTTACATGAAGCTCAAAAAAAAAACACAAAAAAAACTACTACCAATGGTCAGAACAGTCTGAGGAAGGGTGCTTGACTAAGAAGTGGCAATGGGCAACCTTCTAAGGTTCTGGAAATGTCTATACATTGACCACTTTGGTGTTGACATGAGTATTTACATAGGTAAATTTCAGATTAGTGCATTTTATGTATCGATGTATATATAAAAAATCACGGTTTAAAAAGACGAATTTAATGGTATTAAGTCACTCTCCTTTTCTGGCCTCAATTTCTTTCTCTAGTAAATAAAGGGATTAGATTATAATAAGCCTGTTTCTACTGCTGACAGCAATCCTTATACTATATTGCCTGTTCATCTCTATATCCCCCGTTAGACTGGTTTTTTTTGGGTCTAATCTGACAAATGGTTAAGCATTTCATGAATACCTACTGAATGGATAGAAATGGATAAATGGACCAGAAGGTACTGATTTCATGAATAGTGCCCCAGTAACTGAAATGACCGTGAGTGCAACAGGAAATAAGAGGGGAAGCCGGCCCTGGCCAGGCAGCCCAGTTGTCTGAAGTGTGGCCCGTACACCACAAGGTTGCAGGTTTGATCCCTGGTCGGAACATATAAGGGAGGAAGTTGATCCATTTCTCTTTCTCACATCACAGCTGCTAAGTCTTGCTGTTTCCCCAGGCCCTTAGCACCACTTCTTAGCACCACATTCTAGCACTTTCTTCTCAGTCTTTTTCAAGGCATATGCCATAGCACACACAGAAAATTGTATGGTACATTAAAATAAAAGCACTGCAAAGATAAAAATCTCAGCACCTACCTAACTCTTGAAGCGCAGCAGGATGCATGCAATACTACAAGCAATTACTCGTGTTTTGTCCTATATAATGTGCTCCCGTGTATATGTGTACCGATGTTTTGGGCCCAAACTTTCTGGGAAAAAAATCTTTCATTTTAATTTTTTAATTCAATTTTTATTTATTTATATTTAGATACTTGCTTTTTGTATTATAAAGGAATTTTAGCATTTATTTTTGAACATATGGTACAAGACATTTTATATAACAAATAATTACAAAACACAAGAACAGATACAAGGTACAAGAAATTTTATGTACTGCTGACAAATTAGTACTACCCATTTATAACACGCACCCCTATTTTTCCCTCAAAAATTTGGACAAAAAAGTGCGCATTATACGTAGCAAAATACGGTAGTTCTTGGGTAACTGCCTAAGAAATCTTACAGAATATTCATTCCACCTTGCTTTCCATGATCAGAAGTTTAATTTAATACCAGCTTATGCTCTATTTTGCACCCCTGATGCACATCCTTTTAGTACAGATGCTCCTGAACTTATGACGTAGATAAACCCATCGTAAATGGAAAATAGCGCAAGTCAAATACTACACTGTAGAGTGTGGGTTGTTTACCCACGCCAGCATGTGGCTGGCTGGGACCTGTGGCTCACTGCCACTGCCCAGCATCACAAGAGAGTATAGTACTGCATACCACTGGCCCAGGAAAAGATCAATATTCAAGGCATGGTCTCTACAAAATGTGTATAATGTTCCTACCATTGCAAGTCAAACCACTGTAAGTCAGGAATTATCTGTATAGATCTAGAAACCTTTGTAGAACCATGAGTATGAATTAACCAATGCGAATTAACAACTTTGTGCCCAAATTCTAGGATGCCTCAAGTTGAACAAGGAATAAAAGCAAGCCACAAAAAAGCAAAAAGGATGAGACCTGAACCATTAAATAGTGGCTGGAAATTGCAGATCCAGTGTATGAATATCAAGACATGAAGCCAGGTGTCACCTGTTCAATTCCTGTGGGGACCACAGGCCTGGGAAGCACACCTGCTCCCTGGCTGGGGCACAAGCAAGAGGCAACCAATCAATGTTTCTCTCCTCTTTCTTCCTACGTTCCACCCTCTAAAATAAATAAAATTTTTAAAAAAGAAAAGACATGAAGCCAGCCTGACTCTTTGCACTCTTCCTTACTTCTGGCTGATGAGAAAGGAAAGGATAGTAGGTGTCACAGCTTTAATCCGTGCTCAGCTACTCACACGGCATGGGCTATGGCTTTAGGAATACATGCACTTCGTGTTACAGAGGTAGTCCTGAAGACTTGCCTGGCAACCAAACTATATTTTAGGTACGCTGGGGAAGATTACTTGACCACAGTGGAGAATTATATAAAATAGATAAGACACATACATACATACACATGACAGACAAGACAGACAGGTAGCCAAGGGCTGCCCTAAGGAGGAAGATGAACTCCAGACAAGATTAACAGCCGTTCTTCCTAAGGTCAAGGGATGCCTAGCACAGCAGAGGCAGCTGGTGGCAAGGAAGGGACCCACACCCACCGTCAGGTGACCGGAGTTCTAGTCCTAATTAGTCTGTGCACTTGCTGGGATGAACCTGAGCAAACCCCTTTCCTTTTCTGGTCCTCAATTACCACCTCATTAACACAGATTCCAAACCCTGCCCCAATTATTTCCCAGGTTAGCTCTGAGAATTAAATTAGCTCATTTGAAACATGTGAGAGCGGTAGCTAATGGCTGTTTGCTCCTTTTAGCGCCCTGCAGTAGCTAGCCCTAGGCCGGATACGGAGAGTTCACTCAATCACCCTTGGAGGATGAATGAGGGAGCAGGTGCAGATTACTGACATGGGTGACAGGTCTAAAAGCTTTATACAAGGTACCACCTCTGGTACCAGTGGAGGCCGCAGGAAAACAGAAACGGACAGCTTGGGCATGACGGGCACTGGCTGGCACCTGCGGACGGCGAGGGCAGCTGCATTCCCAGGCTTAAAGACCGCAGCTAGACAGCCCCGGCGCAACAAGGAAAGCCCAGCGCTGGGAGTCGGAAGGCCTGTGTTCTACCGCGGAATCGTCCTGTGGTCTGGGGCCGCTCACTTCGACCAGACCCTCAGCGCATTCCCTCCTGGTGCGCGCGCAGACTCAAGGGGGTCTCGACACCACCCGCGGGCCCCGGCACCCGGTCCGCCAGGAGAAGGAAGGGGCAGGCGCCGCCGGGACCCAAACCTCCGGTAGCCGCAACAGCCGTGGCCGGGTATGGCTGGGCCGCCAGCCGGGCATGGCGCAGCATCAGCGCCCGCTGCCGCTTCCGCTCGATGTTCGCTCGCACGGAGGCAGGCAGCTCCGCCGGCTGTTCTGAAGTCGCCGACTCCGGCGAAGCACCCTCAGCCGCCGCCATCTCCCATCGCACAGGACTTTGTCTCTAGCCCTGCGCAGGCGCAAGTTACACCAAAACGCCTCTGAGAGGGGGCGCGCCTGCGCGACTCGAGGAAGCCAGGGAGGAAGGGAGGGGCGATCGGCGGGATCTACGCACTTGCCGGGGCCGGAAATACCTGCTGGCTTGTAAACGGAGAGGAAAAATGGTACAGAGATCGTTTTATCAGGACTTGGTCGTCTTTAAAATGATAGTTTTTCTTGGTGGTTTAGAATACGGGCTTTGGAGTCAGACCTAGCTTAAGTCAGAGCGCTTACAGTTACCATCTACATGGTCTTGAACACGTTATTTAACCCGAATTCCTTTTCTTCAGTAGTAAAATGAGGATAATTACAGAACCGCTTCCTGAGTTGTGGGGAAGATTGTATATAAAGACTTGCAACACAATTCCTGGCTCATATAAAGCGTCCAAAAATGTTGGCAGCTGGTAGTAATACTACCAATCAAGACAGACTAAGAGATCATTGATCTGACTTTATTCCGGACAGGGCCTAGATTTGCAATGAGAACACCTAGGTTCAAACGCTCACTTGCTGTATGATTGCAGGCAAACGCTGCACGTGGTACCAAGGCTGTTCTGCATGAACTTCACTATCTTTTCCATGGAATATTTCTTCAGGGTGAATGAGCAGCCACCAGGCAGACATTGAATTTGGATTGTGGCTGAATCCTGATTCCCCCAAAGTATGGTAAATGGAGGAAAAGAAACGTTGCATGCTTTTCCAGAAGTATGCTTTTTTATGACAAATAAAATTGAATTGAAACCAGAAAATATTAAGTTCTATCTACTTCTACTGTTTAGGATTAGATTTTAAAACAGTATGGCACAATTGAAGTTTCCCACTACTATTCAATAGTTAAGGTTTGAGAAGCACAACCTAGCGGTTCTAATCTATTGATTATATGTATATTGTATTTAAGCCGGAGAACCTATGTAAAGTGGATAAATGTTCAGATCTACTGGTTGACTTGGAGAGAGATCTTCCCCTCAGATCCCTCTTTCTTCCTATCTATTGCTCTTGTCCAAGGTGATAGAATCTCAAATTCTATGTAACACCGAAAGCGCAAGCAACAATATAAAAAATTAAATAAACTGGATAAATTAAAACTTGTGCATTAAATAACACTATCAAGAAAGTAGAGAGACAACTCACAGAATGGCAGAAAAATTTGCAAATCATGTATCTGAAAAGGGTCTAGTATCCAGAATATATAAAGAACTCTTACAACCCAATAAAAAGGCAAATAACCCAGTTTTCAAATGAGTAAAGGGCTTAAGTAGACATTTTTCTTTTTTTTAGATTTTATTTATTTATTTTTAGAGAGAGGGGAAAGGAAGGAGAGAGAGTAGGAGAGAATCACCAATGTGTGAGAGAAACATCTACCAGTTGCCTCTCGCATGCCCCCAGCTGGGGACCTGGCCGGTAGCCTAGGTGTGTGCCCTGATGTGGAATCAAACCAGCAATCTTTTAGTTTTGCAGGACAACGCCCAACCCACGGAGTCACACCAGTCAGGGCTTAAGTAGACATTTTTCTAAAGAAGATATACAGATGGCCAACAAGCACATGAAAAGATACTCATCATTAGTTAGTAGGGAAGTGCAAGTCAAAAGCACAATGAGATGCCACTTCATACCCAAGAAGATGACTAGAACTAAGAAAAAAACAGAAAATAGTAAGTCGATAAATATGTGGAGAAATTTGAACCCTCAGGCACTGCTGGTAGGAATGTAAAATGATGCTGCTATAGGAAATAGTTTGGCTGTTCTTCAAAAAGTTAAACATAAAAATACCCTATGAGAAATACCACATGAGCAATCCCACTCCTGGGTGTGCGTAACCAAAAGAACTGAAAACAGGAGTTCAAACAAAGTTACACAGAAATGTACATAGCAGCATTATTCACAGTAAACAAAAGCTTGAAACTACCCAAATGGTCATCAAATAGTGAATGGATAAACAAAAACGACAAAAATATTATTTAGCCATAAAAGGAAGAAAGTACTGATACATGTTAAAACACAGATAAACCGTGAAAACATTATGCATTTTTTGATATGAAATACATGAATAAGCAAACTCATAGTGACGGAAAGCAGATGAGTGGTTGCCAGGGGCTAAGGGAAGAGGAGGCTGGAGAATGACCTCTTAGTAGGTATGGGCTTTCCTTCTGCGGTAATAAAAATGTACTGGAACTAGACAGTAGTGATAGTCGCACAACACTGTGAATGTACTACATGTAACTAACAGTAAATTTCATTTTATAATAAATTTTAAAACAACTCCCATTGTGAATGGGCCCAGGCATTTAATGGAAGTTAATGAACCTGGCCAGGTGTGGGACCTGGGCAAACTGGAGTGTGAGGGTACCTCTTAGAAGGGTCAACTACTACACAGCTCCCATGGGTAGTTGTCAAGACAGAATTTGGGCCCATGGTGCCAGATTGCCACTGCTTCAAGAAAAGTAACTGCTTCTCAAACTTTCACGCACGTATGAGTCACCCGGTGCTCTTGTCAAAATGCAGATTCTGATTTGGTAGGTCTATGGTGGGACCTTAAGAATGAGCATTGCTAACAAGCTCCCTAGGGAGCCTGCAGCTCCACTAACCACACTTTGAATAGTAAGGGTCCCATTCATAGGTTCTCAAACTTGGCAGCACGTTGGAAGCATCTGGGGAGTTGAAATAACGCACGCTTAGGCCCTTCTCAGAGAGATTCTGACGTCATTGGTCAGGGATAGGATCTGGGCATTGGGATCTCATAAAGCACCTGCCCTACCCGGCCCCCTCCTCACACACACTCCTAGATAATTCTAACGGGCAGCAAACTTTGAGAGCCAGAACCCTAAATGACCCTCCTGGACTCTACACAGCTCTAAGAGTCTCTGAGGCTATGCAATATTTCTAAAGAACAAGGTAACAGTTCTCCCCCAAGGTCACCTGTTGAGAATAACTAGCCCCTAAAGCCTCCTCCCCAACAAAGCATTCCAAGCTTGAATACTGAAGGACTCGGACCACAGCTCAGGTGCTGTACAGGCCCTAGTATTCTGTAACTCTTACCAACCTTTTTGGCCTCCTCTTATAGGTAACTCCCTCTCCTTTGGCTTCCTGACCTTTGTTAGCAAGTTTCATGTAACTGGGTCTGAATTGTTAGCTGACGCCTCAACCAAGCTAAACCCAGACTCCTCCTTTAGAGAAAGAAGAAGAGTACATGCCCTGATCTGCACATCTCACACGGTGACAGCGGCTATAGGGCTTGCCTAGAGCGCAGCGGCATGAGTCATCTTGGTGGGGACACAAAAGGAAAACAGGCAAGGAGAATAGGCCAGTGGATGTATTCTTGCCTCTCCCCACTCAGTCGCAGGGAAAACCTGTGACTCCATTATCTTCCTGCTTTGTACCTCTCTCATCTCCCAGACCAACTGTGATCCCGGCTGAAAGAGGGGTAATTAACAAAGCACAGAAAGAATGAAAAGTCCTAACCCACGCCTGAAAACCAGTGGGCAGCTAATAATGGAAGCCAGGAAGGGGGATGAGAAATTTGGCAGTGTTACCTGACGGGGCCTCCTCTCTAGGAGCATTACTGAGGTTATTCATGCCGAGATGACAGGATGTGAACGTATTTGTCTTTATTATCTAGTAAATAGTACATGTGTGTGGCTTTCTTTTTTATTGTTATTTTCCCCAATTCCCTGGGGCTTTGCCCCTTAATGTGGTCACTTTGAACATCATTGGCATTGATTCCCAATAGGAGAACATCTGGTGGGAAGGAGCACGCTGAGGGGAAAACTTTCTGGGACGAGGCTGCAGAAACACAGAAATTGGTCTGATCCTGTTGATTTAAGTGGCATTGATTTAGTAATCCAGGAAACGGCATCTCTTTTTGCTGTGATAGACCAGGCAAATGCTCCTGGAAAAACTTAGATTTCAACCTCCCTGAATCAAAAGACAAAGGGCTTGAGGTAAAAACATTATATTGGAAATTTGATCAATAAAATGTCTGTGTGCATGCAAAGGGGTTTAGGAAACATCTCAAAGACTTACAGGAATTTTCTTTCCAAAAGCAATAAGAAGCAGGAGGGTCCAAATGATTCAACTAAGGACAGGGCCTAGAAAAAAATGACTATCAGCACTGGAAGCCAAAACCCTTCGTCACTCAGGGACCTTTCCTACTCTGCACTCGCCAGAGCCTGAATACAGCCGAGGGGACCTTGCTTCTTACTGCCTCTTCCAGGAAGCCTGTCCTGACTCCCTCCCCTGGCTGCCTATGAACCTCATCTGTGCTGCTGCTGCTGTGCCACTTACCACACCAGAGGTGATACGCACCTGCTGTCCTTACTAGATTATCAGGTCCCTGAGAGCTGGGCCCGTCTGATTCATGCCAGCATCCCCAGGGCCTAGCACAGTGTCTGGCTCAGAGTAGCTGCTCAATAAATGTGGGGTTAAATAGGGTGATAAAACTGAATAAGTCTAGTTGTGTGTTTCACCAGCACTGAAAACGCAAGGTCCAAAGCTGAACCCTACACCCACCTCACAGCCACTGGGACAGCTGCACACCTGCAGAGGTGAGGGACGCTCTGCCGCGCAACAGCCTGCCTCGTTGTCGTCTAGCCTCGGCCATTGCTTTCTGCAATAATAACAGCAACAATAACAACAGCAAACACTTATACTGTGCTTGTAGTTTCTAAAGCATTTTAAATTTATTAACTCATCTGATCTTCATAACTACTCGATGAGTATTTTCACTAATCCCAGTTTAGCATTGCTTTTTTAAATTTTATTTTTTAAGTTTATCGTATTTTTCTATTACCATTTATCCCCCCTCCACTGTCTCCCCGCTCCACCCAATTCCCACATCGCCAATCCCAGCGTATAGATGAGACAACTAAGGCATAGAGATGTTAAGTAATTTGTTCAAGGTCATCAGCTAATAAATGCCTGGCTGAACCCAGCTTAGCCCCAACCTTGATATTCTCAACTCCTGAACTGTAAGTCTCTAAATTAGAACAAGTCTTCCTCTTGCTTCCTCTGGTGCTTGTTCTAGCCAAGTCAGTGTAGAGCTGGAACTAGGAACCAGGTCCTTGCAACACTGTGCATGGCTGACCAAGTGGCTTGGAACCGAGAGGGCTGCCTGCCCCGCAGCCTGGTGCCAGAGCCGCGGCCTGTCTTGGGTAGGACTGCAGGGGGATGAAAGCGGTCCAGGGCTCATCTACCATGTGATCCACACATACTATAATCCGCATATTATAGACTGTGGTTTCCTTTGTTCTTATTGCCCCCAGTTGGGGTTTTCCTTTCAATTACCTTTGTAATAAGTGTGGTTGCAGATTCCAACCACAAACCACTTATATTTTATGGACAAGTGCTTCCTCTGATAGTTACAGTTTTGTTGAATAGGTGAGCTGTTTATCACCGGATGCGCACGTGTTTTTACAGTTTTTATAACGTTCAGATGGTGGCTGAGTGTTTGCGGCCCCCACTCCTTCCTGGTTTCCACTACGACCGGCTTAGTTTAGCCCCCCTCGTCTCTTGCCTGAACACCGCGAAGCCGGCCTCCCAGCCCCAGGCTCACCCCTCCGACTCCATCGCCCCTTTGGCCTCGCAGCCTCAGTTTTCTCAAGCGCAGCCCGGACCATGCCATTCCTCTGTTCAAAAAACCTTTTGTCCGTAGCTAATGCGAAGCCTCCATCACCTGGTTCCAGCAGCCCCGTTGCAGGGGAGGGTTGCCTTTAATGAACCCTCATTAAATTTTATGCTGTAGCCAAACTGGACAAGTTTGCATTTTCTAGACCTGTCTTGAATCACTCCACTTCTGAGCGTTGCTCACACTGTTTCTCTCTCCGCCATTCCTTTGTTCGTACGCTCCGCCATTCTTAATTTGTACGTTCGCAAATGAATACACAAAGCAGTCGAAACAGGCGGTGTCTCCCAACCTTACTGAGACTTAATTCGCACACCATACTTTAAATTCACCCATTCGAAGTGTGCAATTCAATCATTTTAAGTACAGGGTAGGTGTATAGTTGTTCGTATGAAAATGATACAGTATTAATAAACAGCAATATAAGAATAAACTCTGTGTTTTGCATACTCACAACTTTAAACCTACTTTCCCCCCACCCTGTGTATTCGGAGAATTGACAACCGTCACCATAATCAACTTTTGAGCGTTCTCAACACCCCAGGCCCATTAGCAGTCATTCCCCATCAAACCCTCTCTGCCCTAGGTCGCCATTAATCTGCTTCCTGTCTGCATAGATTTGACTATTCCAGACATTTCATATAAATGGAATCATACAGCGTGTGGCCTTTTGTATCTGGCTTCTTTCACTTTGCATAGTGTTTGCAAGGTTCATCTAGGTTGTAACATGTACCAATATTTCATTTTTTAATTACCAAATAACATTCCGTTGTCTGCCTACACCATATTTTATTCATCCATTCATCAAATGATAGACATTGAGTTGTTTCTGCTCATTGGCCATTATGAATAGTGCTGCTACGAACACCCATATATAAGATTTTGTGTGGATATGTGTCACCATTTCTCTTGAGTGTAAATCTAGGAGTGGAATCTCTGGGTCGTGTGGCAACACTCTACGTTTTATATGCTAAGGACCCACCAGGCTGTTTTCCAAAGTGACCGCGCTGTTTCACATTCCTACGAGCCATGCGTGAGGGCTTTAGCGTCTGTGCCTCTTCGTTAAAACAACTCATTTTTCAGTGGACTGTCCTAGTGGGCGCGGAGCAGCGTCTCGCTGATCTCGCTGCGGTTTTGATTTGCATTCCCTCAGCGGCGGGTGCGCGGCAGCTTTTCATGCGCTTCTGGACATTTGTAGATCTTCTTTGGAGAAAAGTCTATCCAAGTCCCTTGTCCATTTTTAAGTTGGGATATTTGCCTTTTTATTATTGAGTTTTAAGTGCCCTTTTATATTCTAGATATTCAGAGTTTTTAATTTATTGTCTTTATGCTTCCTGTATTTTCTAAATGTTCTACAATGATCATGAATTACCTTGTTAAACAGATTGCAGAGCCAATATGTGATACCAACATATATAAAAATATAAAAACTTTCCTAATAAAATTTATGAAGGACTTTAAACTGGAAAGAATGATTAATGTGTTTTGGTTTGGGTTTCTTTTTTTTTTTCAAAATCAAGGTCCATTTTGGAGGAATGGAGCTATGGGTTAAACATAAAATTAAGTGGGATATGTGTAGACTGCATGATTTCAGTTAAAAAACTCTGTCAGGTTGTTTGACAAAGTGATCTCTTTCTGCATACGTGGCTTTCAGGACCACGTTCGACCTTCCCGTCCTTGATTTTCAGTTTCGGTAGGGGTAGACTCTCTTCAGAACGGTTAATGAAAAACTATCTGAAGGCCTCGGTGCCCCATAAACTTAGTAGGAACCAACATGTGACATCACTGATAAACAGATGCAATTTGAGGTGACAAGAACAAAAGCAGTGTCAACCTGAAGGAGGTGTTCCTCTCGCTGCTTTGGGCTGTTCAGACCACATCTGGTACCTGTGCCCACTTCTGGACACCACCGAGGGCATCTGAAGCCATTGTGTGGCCAGATGGGGGGAGTGGGGGAAGGGCCAGGAGCCCTATCACAGGGAGAAAGTGCTGGGAGGGAAGCCAGTTCAGACGGGTCACGATCTAGGTACCACATCTGCAAAGAACTCCTGGGGCAGAGGGCACGGAGGGGAACTGCCAGGCCTTCATGCGTCCACTTGACTGGAGATCACAGTGAGCTCACTGGGCAGGGTTTCCTCTCCCTTCAGGTCACCAGGCCCAGGATGACACTCGTGGCCTGCTCTAGTGGCCCCATTTCTCCCTGGAGTTGAAGACAATAGTGACAACAGGATGAGAGTCTCAGCCAGGGTCCACACTGCTGGGACAAGAAGGCACCAAAGACCCTACAGGGTAGCAAATTCAAGCTGTCGTGGGGCCAAGCTTGTCACGAAAACAAATGAAGCAAGCTGGGCCCTTGCCTTTTAAATGCACAGAAATAGCTTCACTTCCACAGATAAGTATGTTGAGCCTGTTTTCCCTACAACGAATAACTTGATCTTTTATTTTTCCTTTTTGACAAAGACCAGATAAGAGAAATGTTTTTATGTCTGTTTTTATATTTAAAAAAACAAAAAACACCATATGTGCAATGAGAAATGGTGTCACCGGTCATCCTTGTTGCCCGGGCAACAGCAGGGGCTGAGGGGGCAGCTGTGACTGGGCGGAGGCAGGCCCGGGGAGGCCAAGCCTCCCACTCTGTTCGACCGGAGCTGAAAACCTAGGTTTTTATGTAAAACTTTCCAATTTCTAAGTGTGGACGTGGATGTTTAGAAAACAACTTGCAGGTTAGATCGAAACCCCTCTACAGCAAGTCTGCTGCGGCCTTCTTAGCTCGGCTTGCTTTTCCCGGGGATTGGAGCTCACACCTGTAGAAGTAGCCATCTCTGTCTGCAGGCTGCTCTCACTGCCAGGAATGGATTCCTCAATTTAAATTGCAATTGATCTCTTTATAGTACACAGACCCAACCACCCCGACCTGCCCAGCCTCTGCCATTAGTTCTAACCCTAGTCTCTAGGCCACTCCATTTATACATTCATGCAATCATTCATTCACTCATTTACACACACACACACACACACACACACACACACACACACACACACCCCAGGGACTCACAGACTCATTGCACAGCATTTGTTGAATCCAGTGAATCATGATGTGAGCTACCCATGAGTAGAAAACGTGTTTTCTTTATCTCTGAGTCTCTTGGAACCTCCTTTCCACATAAGGCCTGGGACAGAGGGAGGCCCAGAAACCTCCTAGCCAGGAACACTGCAGCCCCCCTCTTCCTCCCCTGGAGAAAGACTGTCCAAGAAAGAAGTTCTCTTGCAGACCTTGTGTGCGCCTCTCCTCCTGGCACTGGGAGTAGGGACTGCAGCCTGAGCAAGTCACTGATGTCCCAGCCCAGGCTGCCCCGTGTGTTAAAGAGGGGCGATAACACCTACTTCACCACATATTTTGAGGTTATCCACAAGTTGTTTTAAGGGGAAAGTGCTACATTGACTCAAAGAAGGGGAAGGAATTTAGAGTCCCACAGGGCAAGGCTCAAAACTTTGGGCAGACTATTGAATTAAACTTCAATTTCCTCATAAAACTGCCTACTCTACAGTCCTGTTTTTTTTGGATTTGCAATTAGAAATAATGGCGCCTGTTAAATGTCATGCACAAGAAATGACGGAAGGGGTAGCTGTTGTTACTATTACTGATAACCAGTAGAGGGCACCAAAAGATTCCATAAATGAACCTGACCCATCAGCCTGGTCACATGCACAAGGAAGGGACATCTACCAAGTAGGTAGGTTTGCACACATACACACACCCCACTCCTTTTTTATTGGAAAGTTATAAATTACACTTTACATTGTACTAGTCATTGTGTGTGTTGGGGAGTAGGGGGAATCACTTATTAACAAAAGCAGCTTGAAGTCGTGGAAAGGGCACCCCAAAGAAGGCTCTCCTAGCAGGGGTTTTACTCTTGCCCTAGTCCTTGTGCTGTGTGACCTTGGACACATCTCTACCTGTGTCTGGACCCCCTTTTGAAGCCCAAAAGTGTTGGACCAAGTGCTAAGGGAACTTCTAGCTGTCTCTAAGATTTTGGGACAAATACATTTCATGACACATGCATGTAGGGGGTCTGGTGGACAAAACGACCTTTGGATGCCCTTGCTGGGGCTAGGATTTGCTGATTTACACTCAGGCAAGGGAAGCCAGTGTGCCTAATCCTGGCCTTACAAAGGAGTGCGGTTAGAGTTGTTGGGTGGTGGCAATGTTTTTCTGCAAGTGCACATGATGCTTATCATCTTTTGTGCAGGTTGATGTCGAAGCCACGGAGACCACCCAGCCTGACAAAGAAAGGAATTCTTGTCTACAGTTGACAGCCCTCAGGTTGACGGCTTTCCATTTGCCTCCGAGGCTGTCACTCGCAGAACAATGGCAGCGAGCAGGGTGGCTCTCACCTGAGACAGGCACTGCCGCCAGGAGGGGGAGGAGGCAGGCCAGGATAGGGCTGGGGGTGGGGGGTGGCTGTTGTCTCTCCTCCCAGGGATACTGTGGGGGATTATTTTGCGGGTGGATGGTTGTGTCTCACTCCACAGATACGAGAGCAGCAAGCACTTAAGACGTTACTCTTCATTTTAAAAAAAATTATAATGAATTACTGATACATGTAAAACAGAAATGGATCTCAAAAGCATTATGTTGAGTGAAAGAAACCAGACACAAAAGAGTACATACTGAACTTCGAGAGCGGACAGGACTAAGCTGCCGTGATAAAAACTAGGGCGATGGCCTGCTTCCTTACGAGAGGGGAAGGCTGGCTGCACAGGGACATGGAGGAACTTTCTGCTTCCCCCTCTTGCTCACTACTTTCTCTTGGGAGTTTAAAAAATTGGCATATTGATGTTATATAACCTTGGTTTTCCATCATCTCTTCAAGAAGATACTACAGACAGTCAGAAATAACCCCGGAATGGCAAGAATGCAGTCTTCTCTCTTAGGTATGTCAGCGAAAGACACGCTGGCTGATTCCAAGTGGAGAAATGCTGAGCTGAGGCGCCCCGCAACAGGCCACGTGCGCAGCAGTGACTTTCGTTCACAAGATGGGAGCTCCCTGTGCAGTCACGTGCCAGTCTGCTGCTGTGAGCTTCACCCACACATCATCTCATTTAACCCTCACAGCGGTCCTAGGGGTGGGAAGCATTAATGGTAGCCCCCATTTTACAGAGGAGAACACTAAGGCCCCCCGAGGTTGGGGGGCTTGCCCAGAGAGCCTGTATCGGTGTTGGAACTGGGATGGAATTTGAACCAGGTCCGTCTGCAAGGACAGGCCTATTTTCATTACCCCATGACCACAGGCTACCTTCCAGGTTGTTTTGAGGAAAACTGGTGACTCATGGCCATGGAAAGGAGGGAGATTTTCTTTTCAGCAAATGCCCTCTACCCTTTAAAAATTTTGAACCATACACATGTAATACCAATTCAAATGAATTAATTACATTTACAATAACAAAAGGTAACCTAATATATTAGTTTCTTGTGGCTGCTGTAACAAATTCCCACAAGCTTCGCGGCTTAAAACAACAGAAACGTATTCTCTCCCAATTTTCCGGAGACCAGCACTCTGAGATCCAAGTGTGGCAGGGCCACGCCCCTTCCCAGGGCTCTCAGGGAGACTCCATGTTTTGCCTCTTCCAGCTTCTGGTGCCCTCGGGCATTCCTTAACTTGTGGCCATATTGTTCCAACCTCTGTGATCACGTTGCTTCCACCTCTTCTCTGTGTGCCGAACAAGGATACATGTGATAGATGGCACGTAGGGCTTACCAGAGTAATCCAGGGTTAGTGCCTCCTCTCAAGATCCTTAACTTACTCATTTATTTTGACATAGAAGGTAATATTTAGTCTCTTTGCTATATAAGATAATGTTCACAGGTAGCAGGGATGAGGATGTGGACATATCTTTCGGGGGACCACCATTGACCCGCCTACACCTAGGAATTAGCAGGTGAATATCCACTCTCCCTGTCAGATGCTGGTTTTCTCCTCATGGCTCCCTGTCGATGGGATGCTGGTGTCTAAGCACAGCAGCTGTAGATTTGGAGCTCAACGAGGGCGTTTCCATGGAGAGTTACATGTGCAAGCTCGTGAGTCAGAATGAGTGGGTTCTACTCTCAGGACCTCCATTTACCACCTGGGGGGCCTTTAGGAAAGCCGGTTAGCTGATGTTGCCAAATTAGCATTTCTAAAGTACAGTGCTAATGACATCACATGTCTTCCTTAGGTCTTCCTTGGTTCCCCAGGGAACAGAGGAAGCCAGCCCTGTCTGCCCTTGTGGCCCCTTTTGCCTAGCAGGTCTATGACCTTGTTAAACATGATTACCATTTTACTCTTCTGGGCTTGTCCCCAGGACTGGAAATTACTGGAAGCAAGAATAGAGCTAACCGCTCCCTGCAGTCACAGGCAGAAGATAACACTGGAACAAAGGGCAGCCTGTGTTACAACAGCCCCAACAGCCCAGGGGCCACACCACAGCAGTGCCCCACACTTTTAAAATCCGATTATAAGCCAATACAAGCTCCAAGCCCCCACCCCTCAATGCCGATGTATCTCTCCAAAGCATACCCCTCTCCTTCCTTGGAGGGTGAATAAAAACTTTATTCTCTACACGTTCTTCTCTCCGTGAATTCTTTCACAGCCCGCGTCACTGACCACCCTAACACCCAGTTCCCGCCAAATGAACTACACACCCCTTGCCTTTGCATTTAAGGCTTCCTGATGACTGCCCTGCTCGGCCCTATGTCCCAGGCACGTCCATCTCATGCTTACAGGGACCGGCCTTGCACTTCCCTACCTCTGCGCGTGCTCTTCCCTGCGTAGAGTTCCTTTCTCCTCATCTCCACGTGTTAAGATCCTTCTCCTCCTTCAAGGCCCAATCAAATGCCACCTCTCCCACAACATCTTTCCTGGTCTTTTCATCTGGACAGGATCTCTCTTTCCATCACTCTTCTGGCCTGTGCATCTCCTGCACCGTGTGCACACCGGGTTTGGCTTTGGGTTACAAGCCTCTCCACTGGTCTCATCACCCCAGGGTGCAGTGGCTCCTTCCAGGCAGGAAACGCGTCTCTTCCTCAGTGTCAGAGCTGGGGACACGGCCTGCCATAGGATAAGTGTTCAATGCTGTTAAGTTGAATTATATAAAAATAATAGGAATTATACCAGAAGTACCCTCAGGGGTTGTATGTCCAAAATCCTTCACTTTACAGGTGAGGAGACTAAGTCTCAGACTGAAAAATTAGATTTCTCCCAGCCCAGTCTTTCTGGAAAACTTGAGGGATTAGAATAAAAGATTGAAAGGTTCCATTTGGGACCCTACTAGCCTCTGGCTTGGGAAACTATATCTATCTGTAGTGATGTCGGACGGCAAAGGGCGCGCCTTTCCTGGTGAAGTTTACCTTTTTTCAGGAACAAATACAAACAGTTTGGTCTCTTTCTCATTATTCTCTGGCTGTCGCCAGCACATTCCAGCTCTGGTCTCATACATGGCCTGGTTAGAAAGCTCTTTTAACTTCCCTCTGAATTTTTTTAAAAAATCGTTCTTACTGAGATTGAAGCCTAAACGACCCCCCAGACCCAAGGTTTTGGAGCTATTTTTGAGAGCCCTACCGTCCCAGGGGAAAACACAGGCAGGCCGACGAAAGCTGCCCAGCCGGTAGATCCCCCTAGCTGTGTATCGAACCTCGGACGGGTAAACCAGTCTTCGTCGTCATGTCTCTGTTGCCTGGCAAAGCATAAAACGGCTGGAGCAGGAAGGTAGCCCAGAACACCTGCGGCCATTATGAAAACCACGGCCACCTCCAGCCCTGCGTGTTTTCTATTCTGAATGTGCGGCGTCTGTCAGCCACAGGTGAAAACCCGGTACCCGAGGACCAGGAACGAGGGCTCAGAGGAGTTGACTGAGGAATTAGTAGGATTTTGTCATAAGCCCATTAATTCTGTTGGATTGAAATAGCTTCCAGTTCCACACAGGCAGGGACAGCTGTACTTGTCTGACATTTCACACGGCTTTTTATAGCTGCCTGGAAGCAGGGATGCAGATGTCTGCAGAGACCGGGAAGCGCCGGAAACCAGGGCGGGGACCCTGATCTATCGCTTACAGCTCAAAGGGGTCTCGGACAAACCAGTGAGCCCCCATGAGTCTCAGCTACCTCATCTGTAAAAGGGTCTCCCCAGGACCACCTTGGATTATGCATTTTACCCTGAATCCAAAGTGGGAAGTAGTGCGCACTTGTTCATGCGGTCAGCAGCTGGGGAGAAAAGGAAAAGCAAAACTTGGTGGTTGAGGGAAGGTCGTTTATTTCAGTTTTCTCTCCCTCCCCCTCTTACCCTTGGTACTTTGACTTAAGCCTGGCCAAGGGAAGGGATGGGTTCAGCATCTGGGCTCGGAGGAGCTGGCTGAGGGACCCGAGTCGGGGCCCAGATGCGACCTCATCGACGCCAAGACAGCACTGCACGTCTCTACATTCTGTGAGGGACGTCCTACCTGCGCCTCCGGACACCAGATAATCCAAACCACCACCGTCCCTTGGAAGGCAAGATCTTGACTTAAATCGTTTTCTTTCTTTTTACGTTTAAAACAAATGCTAATTAGTCTTGCTTTAATGTCAAATCAATAAAGTAAGAGACAAAATTACAAAGTGGGATCTCAACTATGTAAAAACTGTATACGCACAGAAGAAAACACTTGATGACAATGTTAATAGTGGTTTATTTGAGAGAATAGATCATGGACTTCATTCTGCTTTTTTATATTTTCTAAAAATTTAGAAGGGTTCACTAATTATTTTTATAATAAAAGAAGATTCTATTCAAAAGTATTTCAATGCCCTAAAGGAAAAAATCCATTTATTTTTCACAAAAGTTACACATACAACTTCAATAAAAATCAATGACATAATACTGAAAAAAATTGAAAATAAGATATTTTATGAATATTAATAGAAATATCAAGTCACTCAATAAGTGCAGAGCAGGTGAAAGTATATTAAAATAAATTTCTCACACAATAAAAATATCTGTGTGATCAGAAAAACATTGCTTTTGAAAACGGCATAATTATAACAAGGAATATTGGATACACTTAAAAGCACAGTATAAATGTTAAAGAATTTGGGCAGCCTCTTGGGGTTTGTTATAAAGAATTTAACCTGCATTTATTTAGGCTCGAAAACGTCAGCCTTGCTCAAGCACTATGCAAAGCTGGATTCCAAGGAGCTGCCATTTGGAATGTTACCAAGTCTCGAATGTTACCTGAGGAAAGGTTCCAGTGGTTAGAGACATTAGGCAAACCTTAGTTTTAAGTATCCAACAGGCCTCGTCCTTGCCCCACTTCTTGGGATCTCAAATATACTAATTTTCACCGTGAATCTCCAAGTGAGGTGTGGAGAATAGGTAGCATTTGCTCAAAATATTTGACCGGGAAATCTTTTTAATCGCTCACAAAGGACTCTTCACATTCAGATAGGCAGTGTCACACCATGCAAAGACTTTATCTTCCCAATTTTTATTTTTGAGCCCCCGAAGCAGAACGTGTCCATCTCTGTTGTCATCAAAGGGGTGTTTTATGAATCTGAAGCACGTGCACAGATCCCAATAAACCATTTAACGAGTCATATCGCGTGGAACTGAAGCCCCATTCCCACATCAGTTCGCATCTCCTTCCATGCCAGAAGAGTGCGGAAGCTGCGCTCTGATGAGACACCAGGAGCCCAGGACAGGCTTGTAAGTTTCATCACACACTCGGTGCTCTGGTCTCTTTTATAAAATGTCTTAGGAATGACACGCAACCCTGCAACTCACCGCCTCCCACTCCCCAGCACACAGACGCACACCCTTTGCTGGCATGCGAAGCCTGCTTAGAAAGGGGGAAGAAAACCCAAACCGCAAAAACCTGCATTCCTTTTGAGGGCTGTATGTGTACACACCCTGGACCTTTGACCCTCTTTCCTTTCTGAACAGGGGTTTTCGAGGCTTTGAGTCAGGAGTCCTGGGCCGTGAAGACGCAGCTCTACCATGTCCTAGTCTCATGATGGTGGTATTTACCCTCTCGGGGGCTCTGTTTCTTCATCTGTAAAATGGAGTTGATGAACCCTGGATTGTAGTGAGGATAAAACAGAGTAAACATGCTACGAAAAGTTGGAAACACGAGGCTTGGTGATACCATCACAAGCAGGAACAGTCCACTCCCTGTTTCTCAGGTGGTGGGGAAAGTGAGGAAAAAACTAAAAAAACTCCCAACCAACCAAACAAAAAACCCCCCAAAACCAAAACGGGATGGGCCAGAAAACCTAACGAATGTTCATTAAAGACTCGCAAACTTCTCTCAGCCTCCCAGTCCCTTCAACACCTATCTGGCCAATTTTTACCTTTCGCCAATTTCAGGGCTTCCATTCATTCTAAAGACAACGAGAGCAGGGAAAGATGGGGCACGTGAAGTAAAGTGCACCCAGGACACCACCCATACCCTTTTCCAGTTCGGATAAAACGTGTAAAGCACTGGAAATGCATTCAAACGAGCACTTGCTTTAAACATGATATGCCAAAAAGGAAAAAAAAAAAAAAAGAGGCATTTGATTAGAAGCATCCAAAACAGCCTAAAAACTTCTGAAGAAACAAGAACAGAGTTCAATAACAATTAACCACACCCCTGAATACGAACTGAGGCCAAAGCCCGAGAAAAATCGCCACTAATTCTAAAGCAGACAGAACCGGATTAAGAAGTGTACCAAAATGGCAGGAAGAGTGGGGAGAGCTGGCATTGTGTAATGCCGACGACAAGTGGTTGTTTAAAAATTTTAATTACAAAAAGGAAGAATATAGAAGTCCTAAAAGAAAAAATAATATATATGAAACTATTTCTATAATTTTGGAATGGTGAAAGCCTTTGTAAGAATGGCTCAGAGATAGAAACCACAAAGAAAACACTGCCTTATTTAATTATTGTAAAATTTAAAATTTTTACATATTAAAAACCATAAACACCTCATACATTGCTAGTGGGAATTTTAAATGGTGCAGCCACTTTGGAAAACAGTCTAGCAGTTCCTCAAAATGTTAAGCAGAGTTATCACAAGGCCCAGAAATTCCATTCCTAGGTATAGTATATACCCAAGGGAAATTAAATGCATGTCTGCATAAAAACTTGTACATGAATGCTCAGGACAGCATTATTCGTAATGGCCAAAAAGTAGAAGTAACGCACATATCTATCCACTGATAAGTGGATAAGAAAATCTGGCACATCCATACAATGAAATAATATTCAACCATGAAAATGAATGAAGCACTGACACCTGCTACAACACAGATTAGCCCTGAGCACATTATACTGAGACAAGGAAGCCAGTCATAAAAGACCACACATGTGTGTGTGTTTCATGTATGTTCCTGTATAAGTGGAGTGGGCTACTCCTATTAGCCTGTCCAGAACAGAAACAGACAGACGAGCAGTACCAGGAGGTGGGGGCTGGGAGGCTGGGGAATGACTGTTAATGATTCAAGGTTTCCCGTTGTGGTGATGAAATATGTTCTGAAGTTAGCTAGTGATGAGGTTTTAATGCCTCTGTGAATATACTAAAAGCCACTAAAATGCATACTTTAAAAGGGTGAATTTTATGGTATGTGAATTATTTCTCAATAAAGCTATTATCTAAAGAACCAAAAAGCTGTTATTAAAAAATAAAGTGGCAAAGCTGATAAATGAAAGAATTGTAACATTTCACACAAGTGATTCATATTTGTAATACACAAGGAGTATTTAAAATTTGAAAATTAATAGGCTATTTTGAAAATTGGCAAAAGCTAAGATATGCATTGCATAGGAAAAGCAGCACAAAAGGTCAACAAACATTTTTATGTTTATGCTCATTTTGGAATTTTGAAGTTACCATGATTATCAGACCTGCCGCTAGATGTTATCAGCGTGTTAATAATTAAGTTTATATTTCACTACGTCATATTCTCAGAAAGGCTCCTCAAGCTTTATCAGGGTGCCAGTGTGTCTGGTACAGAAAGAGTCAGGAATCCCTGAACTACAGGAAACAGGTAACTAAAGTATTGCATGTCGGTATAATGAAATTCTATGTAGTCATTAAAATTGATTTTGTGGGTGAGGATGTAGAGCAATTGGAACTCTCATACTGCAGGATAGAGTATAAACTGGTGTAAACCATTTTGGAGACTATGTTTTTTCTGCTGGTGCTGAACATATGCATGCCCCATGACCTAGCAATTGCATTCCTAAGCATATATGCAACAGACATGAATACATATATTCATCAAAAGACATCTAAAGAATGTTCAATAGCAGCTAGGATAGCCAAAACCTGGAAGCAACCCACATGTCCATCAACAGTAGAATGGATAAACAAATTGCGATATATTTACACAAAGGAATACTATATGGTAACAACTATTTGTAAACTGTTGCTATTTACTGCAATGTGAATTAATCCCGTTCATATTTTGTTGAGTGAAAGAACACAGACATAAGTATAAATACTGTATAATTCAAAACATTCAAAAACCAGGCAAAACTCTAAGAAATTAGAAGTCAGGACAGTGAGCACTTTTGGGGGAGAGGAGACAGTAGCTAGGAGAGGATCCAGAAGAATTTCCGTAATGCTGGTAATTGATCTATTATTTTATATTGGTACTGAATCTAAAAGTAGATTCAATTTATGAAAACACTTTGAGCTTAAGACTTAAAATTTTGCATATTTCTGTTTTTATGTTCTATTTCAGTCAAAAGACTGCTTAAAAATGACACTGTAGCCCTGACTGGTGTGGCTCAGTGGGTTGGGTGTCATCCTACAAACTGGAAGGTCACTGGTTCGATTCTCAGTCAGGGCACATGCCTGGGTTGCAGGCCAGGTCCCTGGTTGGGAAGTGCGAGAGGCAACTGATAAGAGTTCTCCCTCTCTTTGTCCTTTCTTCTCTTCTCTCTAAAAACAAATAAATAAAATCTTTTTTTAAATGATATTGTAGAAGAATTTTAATGACATGAAAAGTTATTCATATTGTTATATCATATTAAAAGTATAGGTTGATATAGGAGTGAATTGTGTATACAGTAAGTTACCAATATTTTCCCTTAAGGATCACCAAGCACATATGATTGTAAGTGCATAACATATCTTAGAAGAATATACAAATAAATGATGGGAGTAATTGCTTCTGGAGAGAGGAAATGGGAGATTTAGCTTTTAATTTATGCCCTTTTGTACCATTTGAAGTTTTAACCATGTACTTATATTGCCAATTCAATGTATAACCAAATTAATGATAATGCAGATTACAAACCTATATGACTTCATTTTTGTAAAAACAAAGGGCTGGTGCTGTCAATATCAAATGATAGCCATGTTTACTTCTGGCTGATGGCATTATGAATGATTTTTATTTCTTTTTTTTAAGGTTGCATTTTCCGAGTCTTCTTGTGTGATTATGTATTTATTTCGAGAATGAGAAAAGTCATTAAACTTTTTTAGCGATTCCATTTTATCAGTATTTTTGAAGTATGATTTGTGAACAGTGAAATGCACTGGTTTTTAAGTGCACAGTTCAGAGTTTTACAAAGGTACTTATGTACACGTATGTCATCACCACTCAGTCATGGTGTAACATGTTTCCACCCCCCACAAAGACAGGATTTCGGCCTTTGCCCATACTGTTCCTTTACTCACGATGACTTTTGTCCCAAGTATTAAACTTCTAACAGCAACCAAGCAGTGGGGTCTTCAAACAGAAAGAACACGGGGGTCAGGGGATTCAAACCCGCTCATTTACACTGCAGTTTTGGCTAAGACTCTTGCACTTGATGAGTCTCATTTTTTTTTAATCTGTAAAATGAGGATAATGCTCTTTTCCCTACATCTCAGAATTGTCACGTGGGTTACAAAGGAAGAATCAGGGGACCCACTTCCATGTGACCTGCTCCATTCCTTCCCTTATTTTACACTTGAGGAAACTGGGGCTCAGAAAAGGCAAGTTACCTGCCCCAAAATCACGGAATAAGTCAGTAGCAGAGCTGGGGCTGGAATTCAGCCTTCAAGAGAGACCCTTTTTCTCTTAAGCAGACTGATGAGATGTATGTAATAAAAACCATAATATTCTATGTAAATGTCATTTGAGGTCACTTGTCTTAATGATGGCTAGAGCTGACTTTTCTTGTTCTAAAGTTCTATCCAAAATGGATGCAAGCCCCAACCCTCTGCCTTTCGGTCTCTGAAGGGGGTCGGTTATGTGACCACCCTGCAACTATGGGCCTGGGGTCCCAATCCTCTCCTGACCACCGGCTGCTCTGGACAACAGCGACTCCAGCCACCCCTCTGTGCCCCTGGATCAGGAATGCAGGGAATTAGCCTTGTGCATAAGGCCACTTGACCTTCTGCAGGGTGACATGGTGATGGGGACAGGGTGCAGGGAACCTTTTAGTGGCAAATGATTCTTACCTGGATTGGGTAAACATTCTTTAAACCCACACATAATTCTCAAATATTTGCCTCCCTGACTTGGACTTCATTCTTTCCAAGTTGTATGAAACTGGAAAACAACTTGGGAGGTTTCTAATAAACGCTTACAGCAATCCAAAATGTAATGCCTTCTTTCTTTTTACCTGTCATTAAAAATAAAACAACAGATAACACTATCTGGAGAAACAAGCCTGTTTACATTGCGTGGGGGTAAAGTGGTATCTGAGTTAGCAGGAACAAGTAGAAAGGAAATTTGGCCACATTACAACAACGAAAGACTCAACACTCTATCTCCCTTCTCTCCTATCTGCAGACACCGAGAATAAATAAACAAACAGTAGGGTTTCAAGGAATCAATCGGTATTCACTTAAAGCAAATTGGATAGTCTAGAATGAAATGATAACTACAGAGAGGTTGCCCGGGAACTGCACAGGGCCCGGCAGAAGTAAGGCTTGAGTGTGGTTGGTCGGGTACGCAGATGTCTCACAGGAGACGGGCAGCAACCTGAACGTGTCACCTAAAATGTCACGTGGTGAGCTTGAGCGTGATATTGTTATGTTACAGAATTACATGCTTACGATTTTGTAATTAAAAAAGGGGGTTTTATTTGTGCCAGTCCTTGTATACTTCCCCTCATCAGCGTATTTTACAATTTCATATGTTTTCATGTGACTAATTAGCATCCTTTCATTTCAGCTTGAAGAACTCCTTTCAGCATGATGGTTTTTATTCAAACCAAGCTTTACCACAGTGGTTGCAAAGTGATAGTCTTCTATCCCTCGGACTTCCTTCATATTTATTGGGTGGTATTTTACTATAAGCAAGAACCCTTTCCTCTTCCCTATATATTCATCCATTTATTACTGATCTATTATTTATCAGTACAGATTCATGGATTCCAGTTTTTTCAATGGCTTATTATTCCTTATTTTCTGAATTATTTTGATGCTCAAATTATTCCAGGCTCGGCTGGTGGGAGCCTCGTCCAGCTGACTCTCGTGTCCTTTGGACACAGCTCCGTCGGGGTTTGAGTACGGCCTTACTCGCCAGCACAAGGTGTACCAAGCTCATCCTGTAACAGAAGAGTGTGGGGATTTGAAGAAAGTGGCACTTATGGTTCAACAAAGGTCGCCGTGCATTGGCAATGAAAGGTGAGTAGTAATTTAAAAGAATCATCCTAAGTATTTAACACAAAGAATTGCGTACACATAATAAAAAGAAAGGACTAGAAGAAAATGCTAGAAAACAAGAAGAAACTTGGTTGGGATTGTGAGAATATTTTTCATATTGCCTTTTTTTCCTGTATATTCCAAATTTTATGTGATTAGAAGGTATTATTTTAAACTGGGAAAAATTACATAAAAGAATTTTTCTTTCTAAGAATAATGGAGTGGGCCAGCTCTGAAGCATTACAAAAGGATTAACAAATACGTTAACAAACACTAATAAAGATGCAGTGAAAACACATCCTCGTCATCCTTCATCACACCGTGAAAGCAAAGCTCTGAGCTGCGGCCTGATCCGGACCCAGGCCTGACAAAGTCGCGTCTCCGGGCCGCTTCTGCCGCGCGCACCTGGGTAACTTCGGGCAAATCACTTTGTCAATCTGGGCCTCGGTGTCCTTCCCTGAAAAAGGAGATAATTTCTTCCTGTATCAGCAACGGAATGAGACCCAAATGAAACCATGTATACGAAAATTCCTTTAAAATGCTACAAAGCTAAATAGTTTTCTTCAAAGGTTTTTGTTTTTTTTTTAAAGTTCGCGTACAGGTTTATTGAAAGTTTAAATCTTTAGCAGTTTCCTTTTAAATGACCGGCAGGGAAGTGCACTGGGAGTCTCTGGGAGCTGGCTGGGTCCTATCTTACAGCCAAAGCCGTAGACTCCCCATGGTTGCACCTTTAGTCAAGGAGGAGGGCTGTGTGAGAGTGATTTATTAGGAAGTGACCCCAGGCGAATGGTAAGGAAGTGGGGAAGTGGGATCAGAAAGGAAGGGAGGGCCAGCAAGGGCGCCGGATCACACCAGTCACTCAGAGGGTAACTTTGGCTCGCCCTGCAGGGAGCTCCTATGAGAGTCACAGCCCAGCGTCATCCTGGTCAGGAACAAGGAAGCTGGAGTATGACAACCTTTGTATCCCCCCTGCTAACGGAAAAGAGGGTGTGGGCGGGCCTCCTCCTAGCACCTGCAGCTCTCCTGTGCGCAGGCAAAGCAGATTCCAGCACTTGAGGACAGTCTTCCAACAAAGAGAGGCAGATACTGGCCACAGGTAGGCTGCAAAATGGTAAAGGGGTCCGAGTGGATATGGGTAGAGCACTGACAACATCAGCCCAGCGAAGGCTGGACATTCACAACCAAAGAAATAAACTGAGAACCAGTGGCACACACAGGACAGGCCTCTGGGAGGCGCCGCAGTTAGGTGCATGGACACTGGGCCCAGAGAGGTTAAGAGACTTGTCCAGGGTCACACGGGTGGCAGTCAAGATTCTAGCCATTGTCCGTCAGGGTTAGGTCCATCTGGTCTGTCCGGAGCCCGTGCGCCCTCTTCTGTGCCATGCCGCTCACAACACTGGGACTAATCATGCCTTTCCTGTGGGGGGCCACCCACAGGGAACCTTACTGTGCCACAGGACCTTACAGGCCCCCTGCCTTCAGAAATCCCAGAGTCCCCGTGGTGTCCTCAGGACGGCATCAGCGGCCCTTTCTCCATAGCCACCTTTCTCTTCTTGAATTTGTCCAACACAAGGCACCAGGATGGATTGAACTGTGACTTTCTGAACTTCAAAGAGAGATGCCTGTGTCTCAGATTCAGGGTGGCCCATCTCCTGGCTGCAAAGACATTATTAGTGATTTGGGGAGAGTCAGTTAGATAAACAGGAACCATCCTAAACAAAAGGCCCTGTGAGATCACTTGCTTGTTTCTCCTTTATTGTACTTAGAGGCAATTTCCCCACATCCTGCTTTCTGAACATGAGCAAACACGTGAAGGAGCCAGACACACAGGAGCTCAAGTCACGCAGACCTCACGTCTAGCTATGGTCCAGATCCCAGTTCCACGGCCGGCCCCGCCACACACCGGCAGAGGGGTCTTGGGTAAGGCACAGTCCTGTCAGTTCTGAGCATCCTCCTTCATGAAGCGGTAGAGCCACACCTGCCCCATAATGCCGCTGTGAGCGTCTGTGACCTACCTAGAGGGCTCCACGAAGTGTCAAGCTCAATGAACACGCGAAGGTAACTGTGATACACATCTGTTCTACTGCATGATTTTTATAAAACCAAATGCAACCCCTCCTCCTTCTCATGATCGCTAACCCAGCATCTTTGGACACCCAGGCCCCAGTCGAGAGTTGGTGTATTAATTTATAAGGCCTCCGGGCAGCTGTACCAGGCGACATGAACCCGGGCACCTTCCTCACAATGAAGCAGCCAGGCTTTTCTCCTGGGCAAGCTTCTAGAAGTCTAACAAGCTTCATTGTTGTGTCTGCTTTTTCAGAGGAGAAGCAAACAAAGACTCAGAAGTTGGCCCACTGACCCTAGCCCAAAGCAATATTTAACAGCCTGACAGGAGAAATGTCCCAAAGAGTATAAATGACAGCTGCACTCGCTCAAAATCATAGAGTGGGGTCAAAAGCCCACACATTCCAGGAGCCCCTGGTGTCAGTAATGACTCAAGACATGAAGAATACGTTGCTTTGTGATCCGGGCTCTCTGTTTAAGAGTGCAGAGACAACTAGTAGAAAAACTGACAGAAAAAATGTCCAACAGCACTAGGAATTAAAACAAAAGCACACTGAACAATAACAAAGCCTATGGTGTCTAAGTTAGCATGTATTTTCGGAAATAAAAACACTCAATGCTCATGACGATGAAGTAAAACTGGTTCCAGAAAAACAAAAACTACACAAATGTCCCTAAATAAAGGAAAGGTCAAGTGAATTTTAATTGAATAAAATATGACATTGTACATCCACTAATAGTGGAAAATCTGAAAGCTATACAGGAATGTGGAGAAGTGCTTATACTGCATGAGAAACCACAAGACACTAAATTGCACGTACAGACCGAATACAACTGCCCACAACTAAATGCCTGAGACAGAGACAGAATATCACTATGCATTCCTTCTTTCCATCCCCATCCTTTCTTAGCATTTTACAGATAGGGAAATTGAGGCTGAAGAGTTCCCTGCTGCTGAGAACCAGTCACTACAGTTTCTATGTGGCCTTCAGGGATACCTGAAGTGGCAGGGTGCAGAAGTCAGTGAGAGAGAGAGAGAGAGAGAGAGAGAGAGGTGTGTGTGTGTGTGTATGCATTAAAAAAAAATTTTTTTTAGGAGAACCTTGTTAAACATTCTAACATACCACTGGTAAGGACTCAGGCAAAAGAGACAGGCCAGGCAGGTGTGGGTACAGAAAGTTACAGCAAGGAACGTAAAGCCGGTTCTCCATCAGAGCGACACTGTAGGAGATGAGGTGACCGCTCTTTCCAGAGGACCAGCATCCTCACTGCCCTGGATTCTTCTGGCCCCAGCTCTTGGCCCAGTGTTCAGAAGCAAGGAGGGGGCCGTTGCGGGGGGTTGGCTGCTGACCACCCAGTGAGTGAGCCTGGCTGGACCTGGTACTGAGCCCTGACCATCCCAGGAGGAAATGTCTCTGGGCTGTAGGAGCAAGGGGACCCTGTACATTCAAAGTGTCCCAGGAGTGAGGCAGCCAGAACTGGGAGGCCCCGGAGATCTCACATCATGCCAGCTCTCTTGAGGCCAAAGAAGAGAAGTCCAAGGCAGGGACTGGAGGTCTGAGCAGGTTGAGCTGTCTCCAGGGGGCCCTGCAATCCAATCTGAGACCTAAGGATTTTGGCCTTCGAAGACACCCTTTGTGCCCTTGATTGCATCGTTTTTGTCTGCCTGGTGATGCCATTACTTTGAGTCCTAGTGAGACAGGAAACTCCAAGAAGCTCTTCACCCTTTGTTGTGCATGCCTGTCCTTACTTTCTTTTTGCCACGGTTTCCTCACTACTTTCTTTTCCTGTAGGGTTTACACTGTGTGTCTGTAGTCAGATTTCCCCATCAACCCCTGTCCTTATTCTTGCTCTTGATGTTGTTTGTGTCTTTTTCTCCTTAATTGTTCCTAAGGCTGGTCTATTTTATAAAATTGTCAGAGAAGTGGATTTTTGTTTCGTTGGTCGTCTGTACTGTTTTCCCCCCTTGACTTGGTTGTTTCTATTTCAATAATTTTTCATTTTAACTTCATCAGTTTCTTTCTTCTGCTTCTTCTGGGTCTATTTTATTCTTTTTCTAGACTCTTGCATTGAAAGGTTAGTGATCCCACTCCTTACTTTTAAAGTTTTCTTTTTTAACAGTGAGGACAGCTAAAGCTATTACTTGCCCTCTAAGTACTGCTTTGGCAACATCTCACAGATCTGATATCCGCTCAGTCAACAAATGCTCATTAAGTGTCTGTGATGTACAAGGAACTCAAAAATGGTGCTCTCACTGTCATACAGTTCCAAATAGTGTGACTTCCATTTGGATTTCTCTTTAATCCAAGGGTCATTTACAAGTGTATTTTTGTTTCCAGGTGCATGGTTTGGAAGGAGAATCAACCTTTCAATAATTGAATTCTAGTCGCTTTGCATTCTAGTCAATGAACATGGTTTACTTGACAGCAGCATTTTGGAGTTCACTGAGGTTCCTACTACTTACTATTTTTTCTTAACATTTAAAAAATTTAAGTGTAATACACACTCAGTAAAGTGCATACATATTAAGTGTACAGCTTGATGAATTTTCAAAAAATACATATACCTATGTCTCTGTCCTATGAATGAACACAGGGACCATTACCAGGCAACAGATCTCTTGCTCCCTCCTAGTCAATACCCCTCAGAGGTAGCATCATGATAGGTTTACCATCTGTAAGTTTTTGAAATTCTTATAAATGAATGTGTATTCTTTCCTATACTACTATAAATCTTATTTGGATCAAGATATAAAAATATCTTGCCCTGTATGACTATGTCAAATGAATCAGGGGCTTTAACTCACAGTAGCATTGCCCACCACACCCCACCCCCACCCCACCCCATTAGCTCTCCTGGCCCCTCATGTTCCAACTTTGAAAATCCTAGACCTCACGTCTCTCAGGTCAGTGGCTCCTAAACTTCTTCCTCAAAATCATCTGAAATACTTGTTAAAAATGCACAATCCTGTCCCTGTCCCAAACCTATCATCCTGGGTCCTCCAGGAGCAGGACCCAGGAACCTATGTTTTCATAAGTATCCCTAGATGATTCTGCAGCTCATCCAGGTGTGGAAACCTTCCTGGTTTCCATGTTTCCAGGGGCTATGAGCCAGTGAGGTGAATTATCACCTTCCCAGGCAGCCTAAGGCCTCCTCTCTCCCCTTCTGAGGACAGCAGTTACAGTTGGGTTCTCTCCTTTCCCCATTTCCTCCTTGTGTTTGCTCCTGAAAGCCCAGTAAAGAATGTGATGTTGTATCAGAACTACCAATAAATGTGGGTGGGTCTGGTCCCTTTTCTCACCACACCTATGGGGAACTGAGGCCAGGGAGTGACCTCCCAAGGATGCAGGGTCAGAGAAGAGCCTCATTTTCCCTAGCCCTGCAATGAGGAAAACCCCTGCAAAGGGAAATCTGTTAATCCCCAGTCTCCTGAGAGCGCCAGTGTCTAGAAAGAGGCCTGTGTTATCGTAGAACGAGGGTGGCCTTGGGAATCAGACAGGCCAGAGGTCAAATCCTCACTCGTCTCCTTGAAGCAAGTAAGTGGAGGTTTCTGAACCTCGGGTCTCAACCTCGAAAGTTGGATCAGAGTGATGTTAGGATTAAAGCTAAAATATAAGAGGTACCTGGCACATGGTATATGCTGAAAAAATGGATATGATTATTCTTAAGAGAATCTAGGTCACCAAGGAAGTCCTGCCACACTGTCTGGAATATTACATAGGCTGGCGGCAGAGGTGAAGGGATGTTGGCTTCCCCATTGCTTTACCTACTGTCTTTAGGCTCTTCTTTCCACTTGCGACCTGGATGCCTGAGGTCCAAGTTTGCCTGGGAGCTGTTCCACTGGACACATATTTCCCGATCAGCAACGGTGGGCTGGGGCGTGTGAGGGTTCCTGCCCTCGAGGAGAACCCAGCCTGACAGACGACGGGCATGTACATGGAGAGCTACAGGACGGAGGCCGAGAGCGGGCCTGGGTGAGGAAGTGGAGTTCGAGGCGGCCTCGGGGCCAAGGCAGGCTCAGGCGGGGAAAGCACACGGGTGCCGCCAGGCTGGCAGTTTACAGGCAGGCAAGCAGAGGGGCAGAGGCTTGGGCAAACACTCCCGGTAGCCCTATAACCCGGCTCCTCTGCCTCGCCATCTATTTTAGAATTTATCTTTTAGGGAAAGCTGGGCTGACACAGTGTCAATAAAGAGCCCGGCAGATATGCAAGAGCTTAGTATGAACTTGTAGGCATAAAGCAAATCAAATATGTTAAGCAAACTGAGAGTCGTACAGTCCTTTGTATGCATATCCAAGCTAATGTTTCACAAAGAAGGACACCTCCCATGCCCGGCAAAGGACATGTGAATTTGTGTTAATAAGTGGTGTTTACAAAGTACTTGGGTCTCCAAATCACATCCATATCCACGTGGACGTCAGGTGCAAGAGCAAGAACTCACCTGGGACAGGCTTGAGCTTAGCGTGTGGGACCAGGGAACCGGGAGGCCCATGTTCTCACTCTCCCCACTCTGTGCCTGACTTGCTCTGTAATCTGGGCAATTCCTGGCCCTCTCAGGACCTCAGCATCCTTGTCTGGGAAGCGCAAACATTAGACGAATGGCTCCTTCAGGTCTGGAGTTCTGGAATCCTGCTGTCCTTTTTGGCTATTGGTAGCAGCCCCGGGGGCTGAAAACATCATGCCCACTTTCCAGATGGAGAGTCACGGCTCAAAAGAGGAAAGAGTCAGAAGTCGCCAAAGAGTCAGAGGCCAGGCTGGACCAGAACACAGAGCCCCACACTTTTGTGAGTGTAACTGCTAGAAAACTATGCATGTACACATGTGCACGTACATACATGGGTGGGTATCAGGGCTCATGTTTCCACATGTGCCCCGGAGTTGCCCTGCAGTTGTTCCTGGACGCTGCATGTGCAGACTTGTAAGATGGGCCTGCCTGTTCCAGGCAGTTCCACCCTGTGGGAGGGGGAGAAGAGGAAAAGAGGGGTGGAGGGCGGGAGCTACACCTACATTTTTGTGCTGCCCACTGACTTCAGCTGCTGTGTACTTAGCTCAGTATGAGTGACTCCATACACGGGCAGTGGACCGGAACGTTCCCCTCCAAGTATCACAACTGACAAGCTCATCCCACACCTGGGATACAGGCCCACGGGCGCATTCATGACCCTTCCTGCACATGCACACACAAACACACACAGAGATGCATGCTCACACACGCAATTAGCAAGTGCTCTCCCTCTCTGGCCCCAGTTTCATCATCAGTGAAATGGGAGACAGTTCTCTTCGCCTCGCCGGAGGATCCTCTGAGTTCAGGGACACTGAAGCCGGCTTCGCAAACTGCAAAGTACCGGGAAGACCGTGCTGAGATACTCTTCATCCAGTTTGCCCACACAAATGTCAGAGAACGGGCCTTTTTTCTTTTTCTTTAAGTAATAAAATAAGCCATGTGAGCTGCTTTTAAATGAGATTAATCCACTCTACTTTTATCTTAACACAAAATTTGTGATTTCATCCTCAGAATCGCACCGTCTGGTGTGCCCTGCCTGCGCCGAATCTGGAACGGTTAGATTGCAGAAAATACCAATTCACAATTCAAAAAGAAGACGATACAGCGAGCTGGTTAATAGAAGGGGTTCTGGAACCAGGCTGCCTCAGTTCACAGCCCAGCTCTGCCACTTGCTAGTTGTGTCATGTTGCCTCGGATGTGCTGTTTGTTTTGTGCCTCAGGCCCCCCATCTGTCAGGCGGAGTGACTATCGTACCTACTTCCTTAGGTAGCTATGACTGCCTGCACAGACAACACTTCTCAATGAGAGTGGTTATTTTTGGGGCGAGGGTGGGGGTGGGGAGCAGGGTAGATGGTTAATAGACATATTCAAGGTCACTCAGCAATTCATTGACAGCGCCAGGGCCAGCCCGATGTCTCCTGTGCCCCCTTCCAGTCTATGTTGGCTTTGGGGAGCCCTCTCTTGTTAAAGGGAAGGGCAGCTACTCTACAGCAACTGTCTGCCCACAGCCTTGTCTGGGAGGTTTTAACGAAGGAAACTCAAACTCTAGCTGGTTAGAAGAAAAAGATGGGGCTTTCTGCACCACTCTCAACCAACTCTCACATCAGTTTCACGGTCATCTGTGCCAGGACACAAGAGACTTGTGGCAGAGGGTTTGAAACCATGACAATGTAAGAACCCAGGAATTTATCAGAAAAAGAGATAACTAAATGAAGAATTTGGCTCCAATTTCTGCTCTGCCCCGCCAAGCTGGGCAACCTAGGCGAGTCACTTTACCTCTCTGAGCCTTTGGAGACAACGGCACTGGCTGTGGTTCTTGAGACTAGGATTTGATATGGTCAGAAATGTCTCACATTCCAAAGGATGTCAACAAAAAGCACTGGTAGGCATGAGGAGAGATCAAACACGGAGACTCTGACTCTAGCCTACCAAGCTGCTGAGGGCCATCCTAAGGGCTTATTGTTGAAATATCACTTATGGGAGCAATTTTATTTGCAATTCAAACACAGCACAAGAAGCCAAGTTGCAAAAGGTCAAGTCATGGAAGCTGTGTCTGTTCTGGAAGCAGCTGCCCAGAGGGGAAGATTTCGAGAGGCTTCACTATGGTAAGAGTTGAGTACGTGGGTTTTGGTGGTAGGTAGGCCTGGGTTTGAATCCCTGCTTAACCACTTTCTACAGCAAAATGACCTTGGGAAAGCCCCTCCATTCCCTCAGCAGGACCATGTAATATGATGCGGTGAAAGGCTCTTGGCACATGGCTCAACAGATGGAAGATGCTGGTCTTATTTAGGGTTCTCTTGGTTTGGGTGACAGAAATAAAACTCACACTACCTTAAGAAAGCATTATTATTGTTTTAAGTAACCAAGAAGAGCAGGAGTGAAGCTGGCCCTAGGGAAGTCTGGGACCAAGGCCTCAGACACCAGGATACTTTCCTCTCAGCTTCCTGTCCCAAACTGTCGGCTTCACCCCATGCTGACACAGAGAGGCTTCTCCATGGGTGAGGGCATCGCTCCTGACAGCTCTAGGTTCACACCTCCACTACCAGTCAGGACAGGAGTCTTTCCCACCAGCTAAAAATATCCCAAGAAAGGACTCTAATTCACCTGAGTCAGGTCACGTGGTCACTAGTGGCATGATCACAGTAGCCAGAAAGATGGAGTCCTCTGATTGGCTCAGCTTGGGTCATGGGCCTAGCAGGGGCGTCCAACCTGCAGCCCACGGGCCACATGCGGCCCCGGATGGCTGTGAATGCGGCCCAACGCAAAATCGCAAATTTACTTAAAACGTTATGAGATTTTTTTTTGTGATCACGTGTGGCAATGTATTTAACGTGTGGCCCAAGACAACTCTCCTTCCAGTGTGGCCCAGAGACACCAAAAGGTTGGATACCCCTGGCTAGGGCATCAGGGAATGTCTTCCTAGAAGTTACAGAGAAAGGGGATGCTGTTCCATTTTCTTCTCGGACTCCAAGCACATGGGTGAAGTAGGGGAACAGTTTTCTACCTTAGGTGCTGGTGATGGCCCGAAGCCACTTCTTACAAGTGCTACATACTCTTAGTGTGCTTTCGGTACCATGTTTATCCTAAAACGTACTCTTTGTAGAAACAGCTCGACTTAATACAGCTTAATGCTGCCTAAATCCACCATCTTCAGCTGCTGTTTGCAGAGCTTACGCGGTGCTCACAGCAGATGAAGCCCAGGCACAGTGGCAGTCTCGCTGGAGGGCCCAGCATAGGTCTCTCCCCACACCAGCCCATTGTCAGCAGCTGCGGCAGGACCCTGGCCTCCATTTCCTCTACTGGCCCTGGGCTGCAGGCGTTGAGGAGATTGGGGGTGTTGTATTTAAAGCAAAAAAAAAGAAAAAAGGTGCTGAAACCACCTGGCTCATTTCACAGGTGGGGAGACTGCAGCCAAGGGAGGGCAAGGGGCCAGCTTACCCAAGGACACAGAGCTCCTTTGGGAACTGTATCTTCTTCATCCAACCCCCTCGGCCTGTGGTTATCAATAAATGTTAGGTGAATGAATGAATGAACTGACATTAGAATCTAGGCCCCTTGACTCTCAGATTATTATTATTATTCTCGGATTCCCATATTACTTTGCCTGTATCATTCTGTTTCCCTTTGAACCTAAAAATCTTAATTTCTAGATCTAAAGTTCTTCCCCCCGCCCTAGGGTGGTGAGTCCTTGGCCAGGAGGGGGAGTAGGGGTATGTTGGCGCTGAGGTGACCAAAAGGCTTACGGTCCTAGCAGAAGTGAAAGAGAATTGGTCTGTGGTATTGGAGCAGCCAGGTGATGAGGGGCAGATTGGAGAGGAGTGAATATATACTCACATACTCATCAGCTTTTTGCAATTTATGATCCGGTCCCGTGTGTGAGAGGGAGGGCAAGGGTTCTGTTGCCTTCTTCTGGATGAGGAAACTGAAGCGCCAAGAGGGCGGGTGACTTACGCAGCCTTCCTCGCTCTCCCCCCGCCCACTCCCCAGCAAACTGCAGGGGAGCGTGGGCCCCTTCTCAGGTGTAGGCGCTTTAGCCTGGCTCACCAGTCCTCTGTGGTGGCTGCTTCAGGGCCTTGCCCGCATACCCTTAGTACCTGCCACCCTGCCCAGTCCTCCTGCCGGTCCCTCATTACGAGCACAGACCAGACGCGTTAGGGAATGAACAGCCCCCTCCCTGGAAGCAGTCCTCAACCAGCGGCTGTCACAAGTTGGGGGGTACGTGCTCCAGCTGCCTCGTCCCTCAGGTGGGATCACACATAGGCTGAACACACAACCACACTGGCTGCCAGAGCCCCTAGCATAGTCAAGCTCCAGCTGCCCACAGGGGTCACTTGTTTGATAATGTGCCTTTCAGTCTTTTCCTTCCCTGCTTTTACTACCATGGTCCCTGACAGCATTTCCTGGGTTTCCCCCCCAAATAAACTACTTGCACTTGTGTCTTTGTCTTAGAGTCTGCTTCTAGGGTAACCCAAACTAAGACAATCACCCTTTTTTTAAAGAAAAAAAAACTGGCTAAAAAACCAACAAATGAGACCTATTCAAGTAAATCCAAGTTGGGTCTAAAATGCCACAATGCCTTCTTACCACCTGCCCTTTTCCTGGCCCCACCCTCACCAGTCCTGCAAGTTTCTCCACCACCCATTAAGGACGTCATTACCTGTGAGGGTGTCACAGGTCATGCCACTGAGAACCAGCACCATGCAGGGCTGACTCCATCCCTGAGCCCTTGGTGACAGTTTCCCATGGCCCTGACAAGGTGCCAGGAATGAGTTGGCACATGCCCTGCCTTCTCAGGCAGGTGGTTGGTCTGTCCCGGTGCCATACATGAGTCCAGCCTCATGTCACATTGTTCCTGCACTGACACCCACCTCCAGATAACCTATGCCTGGGCCTGAGGACCAGAGTCACAGAGACATGGAGCCCTGGAACAGGAGAGGCCCACAGGGACTGGGCACCTTGTCCAATCTTCCCGTTTAGCAGGGAGGGGATGGGATTTGAGGGGACAACAGGTCTTCTCCAAGGTCATACAATGTATGCAGAGTGGAACAGGGCATGTGCTCGGGCTTTTTTCTTGTACTCCCAGCCCTGGGTACTTACTTCTGATTGTCAGACTGTATGGAAGGAGGAGAGGGGAGCATGGTAGAAGAGCAGGAGCACTGCCCTTGAGGCTGGGCGGGCCTCGCCTTGAAACCTGGTGTTGCTGACTATTTGGCTGTGTGACCTTAAGCAAGTTACTCAGTCCCACGTGCCTCAGTTTCCACAATTGTAAAGTCAAGGCTCTAGTACCCGTCCGACAGGAGGCTTAGTAGAGATAATTGAGGTAGAAGGCACCTGGCAATAAGAGATGCTCAATAAACTTCGGGTGACTCTGAGTCTAAAGGGAGGCCCCTCCCACTTTACGGGTATCCACGTGGGTTAAACCCCACAGGGGTTGATAGAAATGTCTTCATCACCTTTGTAATCACTTCAGGGGAGTTTGCAGCATGATCTAGTGCAGGATTTCCAGGTCGGGTGCTGTGCGGTACTGCCACTATGTGAAAAAAGAACCGCACCACCCAGCACGTTTGGAAAGGGCTGCTTTAACAGGGGCTGAGCCCACCTGCTCCTCACAGCCCCCGCTCCCACGCTTTGTGCCTATGCACCATTTCCCGGCCTATCTGCCCATGGGACTCTTTCTGTCAGGAGCATTAACAGGTAGGGGTGCCCCAGGAAAGAGTCTCGGAAACAGTTGCTGTCCACTGGAGAGCCACTTGACTGGGGTCAGGAGTCTTTGGCTTTGCTATTCTATGTCAGCCACATACTCGCGTGTGGCCTTAGTCATATCCCTGACCCACGTGGGCCTGAGTGTCCCCGTCTGTAAAATGAGAGGGGGAAACAGAATCCCTAAGGGTGCTTCCAGTTCCAAGGGACTGGGATCTTGAAGCTCTTCTCCTCCACCGTTAGCTCCCTGCTTGTAAACCTAGCACACCCAACGTTGGCCAAGGACAGTGCTGGGAGAAGGGCTGAGGGCTTCAGCAGGGTGCTGGCAAGCAGTCCCATTGCTGGTCTCACGTCTTGCTCTTGAAAGGCAGGTGGAACCAAGCAGGGCAGGGCCACGCCAGCCTCCTGCCTGGAGAGGAGACAAGGCTGCTCTCCTCTTCTCCCTCCTCCCCTACCCCCTGCTGGGACAGGCAGCCGTTGAGGGGATTAAGAACAGGCCCAGCACCCATTCAAGCCATTCAGCAAGACAGGAAGCCAAGTGCACTCCTGCCCGCCCACCACCGCTGGGCAGGTCTGCAGGATTATCAGCATTGTGCTGGGGACTCCTATAAAGGGAGGCCCAGCCCCATGGGAGGGTTGTGTCCCCGTGGGGATCCCCCTCCTGTGTGGATGGCAGCTGGGACAGGCTGCTGGGCTGCAGAGCTAATGCACCCACCTGCCCACTCATGAGGGCGGCCTCTGCGGTGCCCAGAGCTGCCCTTAACCTGCACGGCAGGCAGCTTGGGGCTGCCGCGGCACGATGGGTGTCATCCCTTCCAGTGCCATCCTCACATGAGGCTTCAGCCTGCATGCGTGAGTCTTTTCTCGGGACAATGAGGTCTGCACAAAAGGCAGGCAGGCAGGCAGGCAGGCGGCAGGCAGGCGGCAGGCAGGCAGGTGAGGACAAGTTCGTCTCCGTGAAGGCCTCTGGGGAATGGGCATGTTCATTTTCTCTACCTTCTTACAGCCACCATCTAATCCTTAATCTGGACAAGCTGGATCTGGCTTTGAAGGCAGCTCAAAGACAGAGATGTCCTAGTCAGTTCCCAAGGGCTGGTGGGCCAGATCCGAACGGGCATCCGGGCTCGGCAGCAGGTTGGTCCCATTCAGCCACTTGAAGAGATGGGCATCACTGTGGGATCCGGTGGAGAAGATTTGTGCTCCAGGTGTTGCGGAGTGCTTTGAACTTCACTCATTTCTAATTTCAGCCCTATCTGTGCCCATCTGTGTTATTACTGATAATTTTTTTTTATCAACTTGCTTTTGAATTTTTTAAAAATCCTCACCTGAGGACATGCTCATTGATTTTAAAAGGAGGGGAAAGAAGGGAGAGAGAGAGGGAGAGAAACATCAATGCAAGAGCAAAACATTGATCGGTTGCCTCTTGCACGTGCCCTGACCAGGGACTGAACCTGCAACCCAGGCATGCACCCTGATCGGGAATCAAACCCACAACCTTCTTCGGTGTACAGGACGATGCTCCAACCAACTGAGCAACACTGGCCAGGGCTGTCCACGTCCTTTTTTAATTGAAATAACTTCCTTAGCCTTTTGCTAAGCAATAAAATCTGTGAAATCATGTGTCTTACGTGACAGTGATTTCTAATACAATAAAAACAATTTCCCAACCATTAAAAAAAAAAGTTTGTCCCTAGACTACCTAAAATCACCTTGGGAATCCTCAATGCTACTGATTCCATAATTCAACACAGTCACCTCAGCCAGACACTCAGGAGCCATCCCAGGCTCTTCCTCCTTCCTTGCTCCCCCGATGTTGTCACTGGGCAGTCCTGCCTCCATAATTCCCCTCCCACGTGCCCCTCTTCTCCTATCCCAGTGGTTCAGGCTTTCATCCACCCTCACCCAAATCCCTGCATCATTGAATATATAAAAATATATGTAATTCTTATTTAATAATGTGCTTTGTTTTTTAGTAGGCCCATTTATCTTAAGCTTTGTAAGTTGCAGTATTTTGTACATAAAGTGAAGCACTGGACATGTCCTATACCTTGACTTGGTATATGCATGTACAAAGGCCAGCGGATGTAACGCCACTGAGTGAGGTTGGTAGGGCACGTGAGTGTCTCGCACAAGACTGGCAGCAATTTGAACATTTCACCTAAAAGGCCATGCGGTGTGCTTGAGTGTGATATTGTTATATTACAGAATTACATGCTTATGATGTTGTAATAAAAGATTTTTATGTAATAAAAAGGGGCATTATTTGTGCCAGATCCTGTATATTCCTTTATGTCTGGCTTCTATTGCTCAACATGTTTTTGAGATTCATTCATGTTGCTACATATATCGTAGCTTGTTCTTTGTTATTGCTGAGAAGTATTCCATTGTATGAATATATCACGCTTTGCTTATGGACACTGGGCCATCTCCAGTTTAGAGATATTATGACTAATGCTGATATGAATAGTCTTATACTTGCCTGTTGGTTGATGTCCAAGAGCGGAATGGCTCGGTCACAGGAGACATGTATATTTAGCTCTAGTTTGCGATTTTAAAGAATGAGTGAGGTTCTTCCATCATGAGGTCGCGCTGGGTATCGTTACATGCAGACCCCCAGACTGGCTGGATTCCACCTGAACTCTAGCCTATACTCTGGTGCTTTTGATGGGCCCAACCAGATCCACATCCCCCTCTACAGAATTCTGTCTTAGTAAAACATTTTTTCTCCCTTGTCTGTGCTACGCACCACATGGGCACTGTCTCACCCTCTACAGCAAACACTGCTTTTCGTCCCATTCCCCCTTTGTTCGCCACCAGACTGAACGCCCCCTAAGGACAGGTCCTCTGCCATCCCTGCAATCCCCGTTGCTTGGCATGCAGTAGATAATTAATGTGTAAAGATAAATAATAATAGCTAATTTATTAGTTATTTGTTGCATGTGACAAGTTACCCTAAAGCTTAGTGGCTTAAAACATTGGTTATCTCAGCTCCTGTAGGTCAGAGATCCAAAAGTGGCAGAGCTGGGTGCTGAAGCTCAGAGTCTCTTGAGGTTACAATCATGGTATTGACCAGGGCTTCAGTCATCCTGAGGTTTGAGTGGGGCTGGGGAACCTTCTTCCAAATTTACTCACTGCTGGCTGTCAGCTGGAGACCTCAGTTCCTTGCCATGTGGTCCCCAGAGCGAGTGATTAGAGAAGAGCAAGGAGTGAGCTGTAGCATCTTTTATGACCTAGTCTTTGAAGTCAAGCATGGTCAGTTCTGCTTTATTCTATTCATTAGAAGTGAGGCACTAGGCTCAGTCAATACTCAAGAGGAGCAGAATTAAGCCCCACCATCTAAAGGGGGGAATATTAAAGAATTTGTGGACATATCCTAAAACCACCATCTCTAATATAGCTAACATTTATTGAGTGCTTACTATGTGCCTGGTGCTATATTTTGTGTTTTTACAGAATATTTTACTTAATCCTTATTATAACCCTACAACAGGGAGATACTATCCTAAATTTTTCAGGCAAGAAAACTGAGGTGCTGAAAGATTAAGAACTTTTTTCCAAGGTCCTACAGCAAATGACACAGCTAGGATGGGAACCCAGGAGTCAGACACCAGAGGTTTTACTCCTAACCACTAAGTTATATAGTGAATGAGAGACAGCAGATGACTTTGTGAGCCTAGGGTTCTCAGATGGAGTGCAGGCTGAATCGTGGCCCCAAAGATATGTCTGTGTCTTGATTTCTGGAATTTGTGACTGTTATCTGGCTTATCTGGGGAAAGATGTGATTAAATTAAGGATCTTGAGAAGAGGAGTTTATCCTAAATTATCCACATAGGTCCTCCATGCAATCACCTGTATCCTCATAAAAGAGAGTTAGAGGGAGCTCTGACACAGAACAGGAGAAAATCAGGTAAAAAGGAGAGAAAGAAAATTGTATAATAACCACCTATATTGTTATTCTTAAGCTTCAGTTTTACTCTGAGTTTCCTGGTAGCTGAGATTAAAAGATAATCAGGATCGATTACATCATTTTCACTTTCTGATAAAAAAAGAACCACATCTGTGCTTCAGGAAGCACGCGTCATTCCCTCATAGTATATTTTAAGAATAACTGAGCCAGTGCATCTTCACACACACTTCTTCACAAGGTGAAGATAAAATGTCATCAGTGATATAGAGAAGATTGGGGGACTGTCTTCCTGTAGAGGTTTCTTGTGCCATCCCTGGATGTAAACTACAACCCACTAGAGAAAGGCCATTCAACACCCTGACCACACAAGGCAGCACTAGGAATGACAGCTCACATGGAGATGGGCGCCAGAGTTCACAGAGCGCTTTCAATTCCATCATCCTAAATGTGCTACAGTAGCTCCCGAGACCCAGGCAGGGCAGGTGCTGCCAACTGCATTTTACAGATGTAGAAACCAAGGCCCAGAGAAGTGAAGGGATCGCCTCAAGGTGACACAGCTGCTGAGTGGCAGGGCTGGGTTCAGTGAGGCTCTGTGAACAGATCTCTGGGCATACTGGCTCTACTCTGTCCAAATGCTTCCCCATCTTGACACACAGTAGGCCTGTGGTAAATCACCGTTCCCATCCCTGCAGAGATCTTCACCAAACATCATTTGTCACCTCTGCCCCCCACCCTCTGCCTGCCCTGCTGGATGCAACCAGGGTCTGTCCCAGAGCCAGGGTCTGTCTCCTTAAGTGGAGGACAGTCATGCCTCAAGCCTTTCTCCAGTGGTTGTTGCTGGGGCTCGGCTGGGGAAGGTGAAGGGAGCTAATGGGGTATCTCCACCTACTCTCCTTCTCACCTGGGAGAAAGGAGAACAGGTGAGGGGAATGCACTTTGCACATCTTCTCTACACTGACCACCGAGATTTACAACCACCCTGTGAGGTCAGGAATTTCACTCAGAGAGGTTAAGAAACTTGAAAGAGGTTGCACAGCTAGTGAGTGAAGAAGAAAGAGAGGAGGGACTAAACAGAGGGAGTGGGGATAGAAGGAGGTGAGGAACAGCAAGGAGGCTAAAATGGGATGAAAGAATAGGAAGAGGATGAATTAGGGAGAAAGAGGTACCAATGGGTACGCGGTTGGGAGAAGAGCAGAAGCCCTCCTGTCTCCTTCTCTTCTGGGTCCCTCAGGTGGCTAAATGGCTCCAACCTCCTCAACCACAAGTTGAGATGGGTGGGAGATGGTGGGGGTGGGGGGTCCCATCTTTTCCCAACCACAGACCAGTCAGCACTGTGGAGCGCACAGAGTCCTGGCCTCACCCCAGCTGGGCCCGTGTGTCACCCTCACTCGTGGAGCTCTGCGTGGTGCTGGAGCCAGATCCCACAAATCCCATCCACGACTCCTCTCCTTTAGGTGGCTGTCTTCAGTAGCTTGGGTGGAGCGTAGTCTCTCCAGGGGCAGGGCCTGACACGTGGAGGAGCATCTTTCACAGACCAGACCTGAGCAGGTGGGGGTGGGGCTTCCCAGGAAGTGGGAGAGGGGGATCCTTCCTGGAAAGGCTCAGTGTGCTTGGAGAGATAAGAGACGGGTGTGAACTCTGTGTAGAGCAACAGGCACTAGCACGTGGTATAAGAACCTTAGGAAACAGGTACTATTATTAGTGTACTAATTAACAGATAGGCAGAGAGATTCAGAGAGGTGAAATGACTTGCCTTGGGTCACATAGCTATCGCGTGGTGAAAACAGGTCAATCTGACTCCAAATGTTATGCTCTTTAACATTTTTCCATGGGAAATTGTAAACACACAGAAGAAACACATAGAGTAGTACAATGAACCCCCATGCACCTGCCACTCAACTTCATTGATCAACTCTTGGTCTATCTTGTTTCATCCCTACCCACATCCACATCACCCTTTATTTTGAAGCATATCTCAGACATTATATTTTATCTATATTTCAATATGTGCCTTAGAGATAAAATTAATTTTAAAAACGTAACCAAAATACCCAACAATGCTGCAGAATTCTTGTTTCCAATCATTGTTATGCTTCTCTGCTTTCCCCTTCTGTCTCTTTTAATAACGATACCTCTTCCACTGCAAAGCCCTGCTGTACACATTATCTTATTCAGTGCTCATGTTGGTCCATAGAGGACTTTACTCATTTTGGAAATGAAGAAACTGAGGCTCAAAGAGGGGAATGGACTTGCCCAAGGTCACACAGTGGGTTAAGGGTAGAACTAGGCCCTGTCCCAGGTCCTGTGTCTCCCAGGTCTTGCTTCTCTTTACCCCAGGGGCCTCGCCCTGGGAGATTTCAGCTGCCAAGCTCAGGGACTCCAGGAGGGCCTGCAGGAGTCGGCTGAGAGGCTCTCCCCGCGGCGGCAGCAGGCTGGACAGGGTGCGTCTCCAGCTGGGAAGGCATGGCCACGCTCCTTTCTCTGGGAAACAACAGAACTAGCTCCTCGGCTCAGGCCTGCTTGCTTTCAGCAGCCCCCCAAAGCCTGGACAGTGGCTGGGGGCTTGCCACCCGGCCTTAAGCCCCCTGCACTACGGCAGATTGGATGTGAAGTCCAAAGGGCAGGCACAATGGCCAGATCACTTAGCCAAATTTATCCTAATTCTACTTTCTGCCTAAGTGCAGGAGAAGGGCAAAGGTCTTTGTTTTTCTTCTGGGAACCTCCTCGCCTCGCCAGCCCTGCACATGCGGAGAATGCCAAGGATTCCATTCTAAATCCGTGGCTTTTATGGCTAATTCTTCCATTAGTCTGCAGGCTACAGAACAAACCCCTTAGCCTGGCATTCAAGGCTTGCAGTCTGCACTGATGCAGCCTATCACAGAGACGAAGCGGGCCACGGAACAATTTCAAGGGAGACCAAAGCTTTATGCTAGCTAATTTCTGAAATTCTCCACTTAGAGCTTCACTTTGTTAGCATTAGACTATGTTCTCTGTTTAAATGCAAGCATTGTTCCTGCCAGTAGTATTTACTTACTAAGTCTCCTTCCAGACCTCAAAATGAATGTCCTGATAATACCACTTGCTACCTGTTTTCCCATACAGACTGGCATTTCATTTCTCCATACCTTTATTCATGCTGTTTCCTCTGCCTGGAACCTCATTTCTCCGTTCTCCATCCACATACTACCAGGGCTCAGAGGAGGCATTACCTCCTCTCACAGCCTTCCCACCCTCCGCGGGGCAAAGGGCTCTTTCTGGGGTTGAACTTGACCATAGTGTTTCCAGCACAAGGTGAACTCCTCAAGGGCAAGGGTCAATTTATTCATCTCAGTCTTCCCCAGGCCTGACCACAGGGCACACAGCAGGTCCTCAACTTGATATGCCTGATGAAATACTTTATCCCACTGAACCCTCGCTGCAGACCTGTTGGTTAGGCTGCTCAGGAATGATGAACCCTCTCATTTTAGAGAAGGGGAGGCTGAGACGCAGAAGAAAAGTGTCATGTCCCAGGCACCCACATCTCTTGCCTCCCAGTACAGCGCTGCTCCTGCTGCTGCCCTCCCAGGCTGGCCAGGTGCCCAGGGCAGAGGAAAACTGGGAGCAGGAGGCAGTGTCTCTGGAACTTTGGAGCTGGGCACTTTGGAGAGCTGCTATGTGCTAACACCTCTAGTGCAACTCCCTGTTGTCATAGGACAAAGCCCGAATTCCTCATCCTGGCCTCAGAGCCTCCTACACCCTTCCCCAAGCCCACCTCTCCAACCTTATCCTTAAAACTCCCTCTCAGGTCGCTCTGCTTCCACCACACCTGCCTACGTGCCCTTCTCTGGGAGCATCGGAGTTTCCAGCACCCTGTACTTGGTACCCAAATACTTTCCCTACCACGTCCTGAGATCTATGATCAGTGCAACTGGATAAAGAGGTGGGGCAAATGTTTACAGAAGTCTCTAACACCAGGGTGACAAAGTGGGGCAGTGCTCAAAACAAGCAGATAGGTCAGCATTTCCCACACTGTGGACATCCTGAGAGATTTCTCCGCAAAAGAGCCTCATGCACAATATAAGAACAACGCCTGGTAGGTATTAAATGCTTATATCTCAGTCACTTTGCAGAGCATATTGCCTGTAATGCTGCACTTCATCCTCACAACAATGCTAAAAGGCAGACTCCATTTTTTCTCTGAACTACAAGTGAAGAAACTGAAGCTCAGAGAGGCTAGTGGACCTCCCCACGGTCACACAGCTAGGCAATAGAAGAACCAGGATTCAAAATCCAGCCTGTGCCCTTAGCCACATTGTGAGCCTACCTTTGTCTGGCTACTGCATTGTCCCTAAAGGAAATTCAAAAATTTAACACGTAATTAACGTAGAAAACATCCTGATGAGTCTTATTTAACTAAATATTTCCCATGCTTATTTAAAGCTGGAACAACCCCCTCTCACCAGCGCCTTTTGTTTTACTGAATCCTATTCACATCCCAGAGTGTAATTTGTGAACACAGTTTGTGAAACGCTGCACTAGAAAATACCAGCTCCTATTGTAATAACAACCTGAGAGCAGGAGGCAGAGGAGTCGAAGGGGCCCTGGAGAGCTCTGGGTAGGGCTTCTTTGTTGCCCGGTGGGGCTCTGGGGCCCAACAGAGGCACGTGCTCTCCCCATCTCAGAGTCAGTGAAGGGAGTGAGGTGGTCTCCGACTCCTCCTCAGGGCTGAGAAAGGCCTTTACTCAAGGCAGGCTGGTGGCGCTGGCAGTTCGAAAACCTTCCAGACAGTGGAATTCACACACCTTCCTGTAGAGGCCGCACAGGCTTCAGGAGACAAAAACTGCTGGGAGAAGCAAGAACTTACTGAAAAAAGTCCTAAGATCTGAGGACCACAAAGCAGGACGGTTCCACAGATCCCATCAAATTTAATTCCTCCAACACAAAGACTCAGAGAGGGAAAGCGACTTGTCCAAGGCCATACAGCAAGTTCAAAGCACAGCTCGAGCTCCTGCCTCCTGCTCTGACTGGCCTTTCCTGCTCTTGCTGGTACACATATCTGTCCCCCAGCCTGGCCGGAGGCCCCTCTAGAGCAAAGTGTCCAATTCATGCCTGATCTCCTGGCTCCTGACATTTAGAGCTAAAGAAATACTGATTAAATGAATGAATAAATACAACATTCGATTTTTACCCAAAACTCTGTTTCTTAGTTTGATCATTTCCATGGCTGAAATAGACTCTTGGCTGCTTCTGAAATAACTGTACTCTCAAAGGAGAAACATTTGCTACCAAAGAATAACAGCAACATTACATTATGCTTAACACACGTGTGTGTGTATGTGCACACACGCACATGCCAAACACTGCTCTAAGCATTTTACCTAAATTAACTTATTTAATCTTACAGCAGCCATAAAGGTAGGTATTATAATTATCAGCCCCACTTTGTAGATGAGAGGAAAATATAGCACAGGAGGTTAAGTAACTTGTGCAAAGCAACACGGCTAATAAATATTAGAATCGGGGTTTGAACCCAGGCACTCAAAAGCTATGTTCTTAACCACTACACTGTACCATCTCTTAAAGGTGCTGTCTTCATCAAATGTGCTAAGTACCAGGAACTATGTCACAGCATCACTTACATTATCTGTAACACTCAGAGCACAGCCCTGACACAAAAATGACTCTATTTTACAGCTAGGAAAATGGAGGCTCAGAGGTATAAAAGGACTTCCTTGTCTAATGTCACACAGGAAGTGACAGAATTGGAAGTTAAATCTGTTAATTCTAGTGACGTGTCTATAGTCATCTTTTGTGGCTTATGGCTTAAAATGCCATACATAATTCAGTCAAGACTTAAGTAAAATGCACCGTCACGTTCAATAATACCATTTGAAATAGTTTTCTTCCAATATAGAAATATCTTCCTTTTGTTGATCGGTTATGTTCCAAGATTCAGCCAATCATTAATTCATTTGTTCATGCAAATACTTATAGCATGACACACACGCACACCAGGCAGCACCTGGTATGAGGGATGGGGCAGTAAACATGACAGACGCTGTCTCTACTAACCCTGCCTTCATGAAGCTTACATTCTGGTAACATTTAACAATTAATTAGCCAATTAAAGTGGTGGTAATTGCTACAAATGAGAAGTAGAGCTACACTGTGATTAGCTTGCTCAGAATAGAAAATTCCAGTTAATCTGCTTAATGTTTTGAAAGCTATTTTAAAAATTAACTTTCCCAAAGCTCTTATGGCACTCACTCAAAAAGAAGAGCAGGAAAGAAAGAGGTTCTAGTTTGTCTGAAGAAACAAAGAGGAATCACCACATAATTGATCAACACAGAATCCTGGAAAACTAGAGTACTCAAGAGTAAGTAAGTTAGAGAGAAAATGGCCAACACATGTTCAACGAGAATGTCTTCTGCGTGCCTACTGCAGGCTGGAATTCTCCGAGGGACTTTCCCAGCAACGCCGTGAAGGAGGAGTTATTATCCCAGCTTAAAGTGGGGAAATCGAAGACACGGAGTGGTTAACCGATTCTCTGACGCTCAGTCACACTGCTACCAAGTGGGATCGGGATTCAAGCCCAGGTTGATGTGGCAGCAATGCTCTGAATCTTTCTCTGAGCCACACTGTACTTTTTAATCTTAAAAGCTGATCAGCCAAGAGGTGAAATTTTGGACTCTGACATCATAGGAATGCAAAGTTGTCTTGTCAATACCATCTCTCCTCCATGGGGCCCTAGGGAAGAAACACTGTGTTTTCTGGGAATGAAGAGGATCAAAATGAGAAGATCATATATGATGCAAACCACACTTCCTGGAGAAATTGTTAATTACTGGAATGATTACATTCCTTTCCCCTGAGATACAGGTTCCTTGAGCAAAAAGTTTTAATATTTTGTTTATGCAAATGAAGAGCCCATTCTCTATCTGCCTAATAAGATGCCCAAGTGGGCTCTTTTCGCTGCCTTTTTGTGACTTAAGCAAACATTTTCATTTGCTAAGGCAATTCTACCTCCTGGTATAGCCAAACCTTGCTGAGAGTTCCTGGTCTCAATTTCAGGAGCCAAACCATTTCATACTAAGCCAGTTTTCTCAATGTTTAAAAGAGGGAATGGGGCTTCACTTTTTATTTGAAGAAAAAAGGGCTCATCTTTTCTGGACTCATTGTCTGGCCTAGGGACAATCTTCATCTGATTACCCACATGTGCCTGACTCCACAATTGACATTTTCCATCAACAACAAACACTTTGGAGCATTTTCCAACATGGATAACGAACCCATCTTTGGACTACAGAGGTGTAGACCATGACTTGGCCAATGTACCCTCCTGGAAGCCTGCTCTTAGGTTCTAGGAACCCCGAGTCTGGGACCCTGAACGTCCACTGAGCTGCTGCTCTTGAAGCAGACATTCTGCCTTCTTGAGAGTGAACAGGGAAGAGGGCACCTGGACAGGCATGTACAAACAGCCCTCCTTCCTAAGGAGCTTGCCTTTCAGGTTTCCTGAGAGCCAGTGTGCCCATGGATTGTATAATGAGGAGGGATTTGTTTGTTGAAGGATCTTTTCAGCTTTATTGCTTAACTCAGAGGTGAGAAGGGGGTGGGGGTAAGATGAGATTTACTCTCCTTTGCTTTCCTTTGCCTTCCCAAACAGTCCAAATTTAAGCTTTGTCTGCAGCTGCCCTGAAACAGCAGCCAAGAGAGTTTGAAGAATAGGGGACCAGAAGTTCTAGTCCTGGATTAGCCCCCTAACCATGTATGTGACCGGGGGGGCAAACTCTTCCATTTCTCTGAGCTAAAATCTCCCCTCTGTCCAACGAGAGGGTGAGTTCCATGATCTGTGTCTCTATTGCCTCATCCGTGCAACGGGCATTGCAGCACATATCTAACCTCACTCTCCTGGTCGTTAGAAAGATCAACAGGGAATGATGTAAACTAGGCCTGAGAACTGAAGGCTTAATTCTGACAGTGGATTTGATTTCCTTGGTGATGGCTATCAACTTATTTGTGCAACAAATATAATTTATCTCAATTTATAACTTTATTTTGGAAAACTTTCTGATTTACAGGAGAGCTGCAAAAATAAAATAGAGAGTTACCATTTATCCTTCACCCAACTTCCCTATTAACACCTTAGATAATTATTGTAAAATTATCAAAACTGAGAAATTAACACTGGCACAAAACTGTTAGCTAAGCTACAGACTTCACTGAGAGTTCACCAATTTTTCTATTCATGTCCTTTTTTTTTCTTCTTCCAAAATCCAATACAGTGGAACACATTACATTCAGTGGTCCTTTCTCCTTGCTCTCCTCCAGTCTGAGTTTCTTTGTGTTTCCATTTCTTCCATAACCTTGACATTTTGAAGTTACTTGGGTATTTTGTAGAATGTCCTCACCTTAGGTTTGTCTGATGTTTTCTCATGAAATGACAGAGCTAATGAATTTTTAGGAGTATCACAAAGACGAGGTTCCCTTCCCACTGCATCATATCAGGGGTATGATATAACAACGCTATCCCTAGTGATGTTAAATTTGACCACTTGGTTTAGATGGTGTTTGCCATGTTCCTGCACTGTAATGTTACTGTTTTTCCCTTTCCAAACTCAGAGAAGAGGACGACTGAGCTCAGCTTGTACTACCCACTGAGTTCAAGAGATAAGGAATTGAGCTCCACTTCCTGGGGGAGGAACATCAAAGAGTTTGTAGACTATGTGAAAACCAGAACATTTGATGGTAGATCCATTTGAGGCTACACAAAATATCCTGTTTCTCCTTAAAGTTTTGCCCACCAATTTCATCACAGTGGATCAGTGGATCTTGACATTGCTGTGGTGTTCACATGGTCTTTTTCTATTTCCCTTATTCCTTCTCTATTTACTCACATTTGGAATTCTTCTGTATGGAAGATTTGGCTCTTCTTCCTCATTTACTTATTCAATTATTTATCAATATGGACTCATGATTTTATTTTCTTATTCTTTGGGCTATAACCCAACATTACATGTATTTACTTTAGCCACTGGAAGCTATTTTGAGTTGACTTGTCTGTCGCTTTGACATGCCCATCCTTTTTTTTTTTTTTTTTAATGCGTCCTTACTTTCTAGCACTACTTTAGGCTTAAGATCATCTCGCATTTTCCCTGACTCAGTCCTAGAACCAGCCATTTCTGCCAGGATCGCTGGCTCCTTTTATTGGAGAATGGCATTTAGGAAACGAGGTCTGGACTCTGAGTGTGCTCATTGCTACTGGGGTGTCACTGCTTCTAGGTCCTCTCAGCAGAGAGAGAAAGGAAATATAAACGTATGCTAACCTGTGCATACTCATGTACCTATGTCTGTTTCTGCATCTATTTGTACAGATATTAGAATAAACATGAATTCATCTGATACACCCAACTCTATCCTCACAGAGTTCATTCAGTCTTTCTGCCATGCTTGCATGTGACCTACAATTCATTTACTCATTGGTTCAACCCTCATATATAGGTAGTTTCAGGTGCTAATCTCTACTCCTATGAGAAACACATTTACCAACTAGACTACAACATTTATAAACAGTTCTTTCAGTTTTTAGCCAAACATAATTTTTCATATTTCAAAGGAGGTGTGGATTCAAACGCCAGCTCTGCCACTCATTGGCCGTGTCAGTGTGAGGCACACACTTAACCTCTCTTTGATCTCAGTTTGCTCATCTATAAAACCTGTACTACCCGCTTCATTGCCCTGATGGGAAGGAAAGAATTAGAGGAGATAAAGTATATAAAGGGGCTGAAGAATTGCCTAGCACTCCTGAAATTTCTGATATTATCACAGCACCACAGTCCCTGAATTCCAGGCCTGGGCCCTGCAGAGGGCAGCTCCCGTTCTCTGAGTCTTGTCCTGCTCTAAGGCACATACAAGGGCCACAAGTGTCCACTCCTTTCTGCATCCAGCTCAGTGAGTCTGATCCAGGCCAAGCTGGGAGGGAGCCTGGTCTCTGGCTAAATAAACATAGACATGAAGAACACCTGGCCTCTTAGAAGCTCTCACTCCCTGTTGGGGCATTTCAGCCTAACCAGCCTGGCCAGAGGCAAAGCTCTCCACTGACCTTTGCCCTCAGCTGCCTCTTCTTCCACAGCAGCAGGTCTTCCTGGGGTGCCTCTCCCTTTGTTGGGAAGACCCCCAGCATCCCAGGATGGAAAGCTTTGCTCCCACTTTGATTTGGAGGCTTCCAGAGCCCCGTCCCTTCTCTGCTCCTCAGTTTTTCTATCTGTAAAATGAGGGCGTTAAATTAGATCCGAAGTCACAAACTGGTAGCTAGATCCAGCAGGCTTGTGTTGCATTTTGCCCACAGGGCACTTTCAGCGTGTTTTGTAAAAAATTAATAGTCCTTTTTATTTTTAGAGCAGTTTTAGGTGAAAAATTGAGTGAAAAGTAGAGAGTTCCCATATGCCCCCTCTCCCTATCTCCACTCCAGCAGTTTTCTTCATTATTAACATCTTGCATTAGTATGGTACATTTGTTGCAATTGTTGAACCAACATGCTACATTATTATCCATTAAAGCCCATAATTTATATTAGGTTTCACTCTTTGTCTTATACAGTTCTATGAATTGTGACAGAGTATGTCATGTAGTCACCACTACAGCAGCATAAGAAGTTTCACTTCCCTAAAAATCTCATATTTCACCTAGTCATACTCTCACCTTCCTCCCAAAGCCCTGGCAACCGCTGATCTTTTCATTGTCTCTACAGTTTTGCCTCTTCTAGAATGTCGCATGCTTGGAATCATACAGTATGTAGGTTTTTTGGACTGGCTTCTTTCACTTAGTAATATACATTTAAGTTTTCCCCATGTCTTTTCATGGCTTGATAGTTCATATGTTTTTATTGCTGAATAATATGCATTGTATGGCAGTACCACAGATTCTCTATCCATTCACCAGTATGATTTTCAACTGAAGTTTTTTGACAATAATTAAGAACAGAAAGCATTATACTGAAATCCAGAGCTTCTCTTTAAAAACAGGAAGGTTTGGTAACACTGGGTCTGTCTTCCCAGATGGCAACAATTGACTGGGATTAAACAGCAACAGGCCTCCTGGGATGGGACATGGGTTACCTGCTCACTACAGTCCCCTCCTGTCCTTCTTATGTAACCTGCCAGGTCCTGGTAGGCATTCAGACCAAGCTTTGCATCTTATTAGTAAAGCAACTTCAGGCAAATGCTGATTGTTTTCCGTCTGCACCATTTCCTATCCCTCAATCCTGTCTCCACCTTCTTCCGTCCCGCCCTATTCTGGTGCCACTGTCCCTGCAGACTGCATCTCCCAGGCTCCCTTGCTGGCGGCTTCCAGGGGGGCGTTGGCTGTAGAGGAACTGGCATGAAATCAGAGGGTAAGAGGAAAGAGGGGCCACTATATGTTTTCATCACACTCTCCCCTACCCTGCTTGAGCACCTACAATACTACCCAGCAGCTCTCCAAGACCATGGCTCCTGCTGGGCAACCCTCCCTTACAATCTCAACCTTCTCTGGGCACTGGTAACTCCGTGCCCTCCCTTTGCCCCTTCCCACCACATCTTTTGTTTAGTCCGTTAACCTTGTTTGTAAACTGGGCTACTGCCACCTGTCTTCCGGTAGTTGTCTTAAGGACTAAAGAACATCACACCCACATAGTATCCAGCACTAAACAGGTCCTCAGTGATGGCCAGTTCTGCCCCTCTGCCTCGTTTCACACCTTCTCCACGTGTTTTCTGACTTCTCTCAGCCTTCTGGAAACTTATTCCAGGTGCTTATAACAATGACATCTAAGGATCATTATATTTGGAATTTTTAGAAAGCAAAAGGCCCAGAAACCTGAAGTTCTAACTCCTTGGACATATGTCTGTTTCTCAGCACTCAATGCATTGCTGCATTGAAGACAGGAGGTACTTAAGAAATATCAGTTGACTTAATTATTTAAAATGTAGATGGTTAAAGTTGGGATTCCCATCACCTCCTTCCTACTGTTTTTTAATTTATTTTTATTATTATTGTTACTCTATTACAGTTGTCCCAATTTTTCTCCTATGCCCTCCTCCTCC